>BMAU01000594.1:160000-290000 GCA_019973935.1 Trichonephila clavipes | reverse complement strand
GGAATGGTATCCACCTTTATCTTTCATACACAGGTACGGGTAGGTTAATGCTTGAACTAGTAATCTCCTCTAACTTTAACATAATAGCGTTTAAACTTAAATTTAGACCTTTTATAGCAACTTCACATAGCCACCTCGCGAACGCTTAACTTCTAATATTTATAAGATTCCTAATTTGCATTCTCACGTTTTTCTTCTGGAGTTGGTTGGAACGAATTGTCATTCTGGCCCCGAGGAACCCCAAGAGGACATTAATGGAAATCGCGATGAAAGCCCGTCACAAAGTGACTATTACGAAGGACAGTAAAGAACCTTTTTTTTCAATATTTCATCTACGTTAATGTTACAGCAGTGCTTCTCAAACTTTCAATATTTGCAACCCAATATTCAATCATAATTTCCATCGCACCCCTTCCCCTCCATACAATAACAACGTATTGAATTCCATAATACTATACATTGTAGCCAAAGCTGCCACTGGCGAATTTTAACGTCTGACTCAGTCAAAGCATTAATTTTCACAAACGTATATATACGTCTTTCCGAAGTACGATCTTTTTTGTGCATTGCTTTCCATGAAATTATTCCAAAAGCTTCGGAATGGAACAAAAGGACCTTGGCAGTGTTTGCAAAGGGTTTGTTTACTTCAGAGGATTTACTCATTTGTTCCTTTTCTACCCCTTCCCCCCAAAATATGGCTTACATAGAAAGTTGCATTCAGGAGCGAATAACGTAAAATTTTATCCACAGTTAATGGATTAACTATAAACTGTACAAATTATCAAGGTAAGTATTAATTTTTGTATGCATATAATTTTATGCATGACAAGCCTATGGGGTCACTGGTAAACTGGTTCTTAACTTGGTATTGTTAAATTAATTATTAAATACATTGTGCTGTACTGATACATTTATAAATTTATTATATCAGTGTAAATGTGTGTGTTTTTTTATTCTTTTAGAATGTATTTTGTTTATTTACATTCAGTGAATAAATAATTTTTTTAAAATCTTTTGTTTTCGACTTTTCAATAGGCTCGCACCCCCCTTGCAGAGTTATCACGCCCCCTAGGGGTGTGCTCCCCACAGTTTGAGAAACGCTGTGTTACAGGACTATCCACCGAACCTTATTGTCAGATGTTCATATCGTGTTAAAATGTTTAAAAATTAACGATTTATGATAAATGAAGTTAGACAAAATACACAAACTTTGATTTTTAAAGGTGCTAAATGCTATTGATAGAATCGAAATTTAAATAATCCTAGTTTAACAACATTTGCACTGTATTGAATAAAAGGCATATAAAAGGTTTATGAAAATGCTTATTTAAATTATTAACGGATAATTTTATTAAGAAATCATTTACTGTAATTCACTATATCCACACAGATATTTAAATTCTGACAACTATTACATTGATTATGCAAAAGAGAAAATAGAGGAAAACTATTCCAATTAACGCTAGATAGAGAATATCTTTTAAGCAGTTAATTAGGTGAGTTAACTATCTAGACCGGAGTAAAATGTGCCAAATTTTGGTGATTAAAGTTAGTGAAATTGAATAGTTAATGCTTTATTATTGCATGTCGTTAATTATTACATTGCTAGAAATACTTAATGTTTTCCTAAAATAAGCAGAATTAAACACTTATTAAAAGTAGTCCATTGGTTGTTAAGATTTTCTTTTTCTTTTAATATATATGCAATAATTATAGAGAAAATAGGGTTTGAAGCCCTGGGATTCCAGGACCTCGAAATCCCGAGATCCTGGTGTTTAATTTTTGACTGAATTATATTTTAAACTTTTTTTCTCATCAAAACTTTCTAAGAATTTATTTCTTAGAAAATTTAAATTTTGCTTATAAAATATGTACGTAGAAGGTTTTTGTGAAAGTTATAAGTGCTAGAAGTAAAAAAATATATGCAGCTCTCATTTCTCATATGGGAGAACGTCGCACAAATCCAAGTGTGGCTCACTGCAATACTTACACAATAATATTAGAAACATCTCAAGAATAGATGCTGTCACATTTCCTTATTCAATTAACCCTCTAACCGGATAGCACGGAAAATTCCATCAGTGTAAAGAGGCTTCGAAAATGGACTGCACGGATTTTTCTGCCTTCAAGTAACGTTTTCAAAAGCGGATTAGCCGCACTTTTCTGAAATCCTTTCCCCCTTTTAAAGGTTTAACCGAACTAGGTCATAAAATTGTCCCCGTTCGACCTCCCAAGTTCTAAAAGGGGGAAAGAATTGAAGTCTGTTGCATTTTTGAAGGCAATAGCAAAATAAGAGTAAAACGCTTTCGGAATAACTTTTCAGGAGGAAGGTATCCACTTAGAGGGTTAAATGCCGTAAATGAATAGTGGGCCTGCTTAAAAGACTTCATGCTTCAAATCCCATTGTATTACTAACAGATCATGCAACTGGATGTTCTATTCAAAAGGAGGTAACACTTGAAATTGATTCACATTCTAATTCAATAACTGGATCAATTTATTCACAAAAACTATTAAATGTAGCAGGAGAACTAGATAAAATTATCACAGAGGTATATGTACCAAAATGCAGTCTATTAGATTGGAGACACTGTAATCAAAAATTCAACAAGAAATGTCTCTTTTTTGAAAATAGAGGAACACATTATGACTACCTGAAAAGAACATGCTCCTATTTAATGACGATAACACCTACTAGTATAGATTCCGAGTGAGCATTTTCTTCGGCAGGACATTTTGCAACAAAAATAACAGGCCGTTTTAACGATGAAACGCTGGACTAGCTGTGTTTTTTAAAAGCTTATTTACATAAACGCAAGAAATTAAGAAATGTTTTTTTAACTCCGTTATGTACTAATTATTAATTTTTTTGTATTATGAATTATTTTTTTAATTTGTTTCAATACATTTCATATTAAATCAATTTTTAATCATATATATATATATATATTCAGTTTTATTATACAATTCCAATTTTGCTAATGTGTAAATATTCTTAATCAATAGTCTAATTCTGTTCTCAGGATTTGAATAATGTAATCCCGAAACCCCAGGATTGCAAATCTTAAGTGCAAAGATGAGTTAAATCTTAAACCTGTAACACATTACAATGAATGCATTTGTGAGAAACTCTTTATGGATATAAAAATGTTTTTTATGATTATTTCATAACAATACAAAATTATAACCATTAATTCACTTTAAAGTTCTTTTGAAAATAAATACACTCGGGAATTTTTATAAAAATTTAATGAGTTCTAAGCGTTCTTCTTTTTTCAAAAAACCTATAGTTGCACTAAAGTAATGGATGGAACTTCTTTACACAAATAAAGACAACAAATATATTAAACCATATACTGTAATTTGTTAAATAAAATACTATTTTGACATTTAAATAATGTTTATATATTTTAAAAAGCTCCTTATGAAAACATATTCTTTTGAGACCATAAGCTAAAGTAATTTTAAAAAGAAACAATAAATTCTTCCAAATAACACTTGTAAAACTATTCCTCATTTATAAAAATAAACATTAACATTTTTTTAAAAAAATAACAGTAAAACAGCATTCACTCAAAAATTAGTTCATCTTCACATTAAAACACAATAAATCTATTTATACTTTTTCAAGACATATTACTTAAAGCCACAAAAAACAAAAAAAAATGTTTAAAATAATAAATGTGAATCTAATATGTTAAATTTCTGAGCTTAAAGTTGTAATTAAAATTAGATTATCTCGTGAAACTAAGTGTATGGTATTTCTTTTCTATTAACTTTTTTATAGTTTAAAGGCAACTTAATTAACTTTGTTATTACATTTCACCGCATTTGCATTTCATCTCTGCTAATACAGTATATCGGGACAGAAAAAAATAGAACTATATATAAAATGTGTGTGTAGAAAATGTTATGTTTTTCCTACTCATGAGGGGGTAAATTATCAATGTTGACGTATAATTATTACGTAAAAATAGTTCAAATTCTTTTACTTTACTTTATTATATATATATATATATAATAAACTATCTTTTTTCAGTAAATGACAGTTTATAAAAAAAAATTCTTCTTCCCTGATTTTAAAACTGTATTAAAGAGTACTGTTGATCTTGAAACTAAATGCAGTGCAAAATATTTAACAAATTCCTTAAAATGATCATGTTTAAAAGAGAAAAGCAGCATAAAAAGTGTTTGCTTGGTTAGCGAGAGCGGTTGCGCAAAAGGTGGGTTTTTAGTAGACATTTAATTAAATATTATTTATGCCGGCGTTTCATACGGCGTTGATCTGGAATGCTGCTTTAATTAAAATTATCGTCCTCTGGAAAGAGATATGATCCATCATTTTACAAAGTAGTTCCGTGGAATATCCTACATAAATATTCGTAAACATAAATTTAGTTAAAAAACGCTTTTTCTATTTCTAAAGACCTTTTTGCGCGTAAATTACAAATGCCCATGGTAACGAATTCACGGTTAGTTCCTATCATGAGTTTGAGCTCTAGTAGCACTGGAGTGTTTCCGTGTAGAAGGATTGTTGCACGTTAAGTTTGATGAGGTTCAAAGTCCTCCCATTGGCGTGGAGTGGAATTTTGTACAGTGAGTTGGCAGCTCACGTATCGTCATGTCCCTTGATCTTGGTTCAAAATTACGACTCTTACTAATTGCCCTATTGTTGCTTTACAATACGACGTTAATATACACTCACTCACGCTTAATTATAAATTTTTAAAGCTATGTGCGTCAAATTTAACAAGTAAATAAGTTATTTCTCTCAAAACGGCTTTATGTGTTTTAAAACTGTTTATGAAATAAATGTATAGAACATATGACAGAGAGAGAGAAACGCATAACAAACGTTACTTTCATTCTAAAGAAAGAAAACTATATTTCTCTATTTTAATATATATGTTACTTTTTATCTCTTATGTTTTGTAAATGTGTTTACTTATCATAGTAAGTTATTTATGTATAAAAAAGGGAAATTATATACATTTCGCTTACTCTAAAAATGAATTTATTTTAATAAACCCCTTACATTACACACAGATATATTTACAAATACTTTGTTCACTACCTGGCATACATTGAAATATTTATTTAAATACTTTCTAGAAGAAATAAAAATATCATTACATTGTTTTTTATTAATACCACTATTACATATAGTACATGAATTTCTCCTTAAATTAGCTATAAATATTACTGCAAGTATAGTTGCTACATTATTTTTAGAATTATAGCACGTTATACTTTAACATACGTGCTATCAAATGTGTTTATCATAATGCAAAAATAAATATTTTTCATAATATAAATGATGTATTCATGATTTAAGTATGCAAAAGAATCGTGTTAAGATCGAAAAAGGAAATATTTATGACAGCCAGATTAATTGAAGTCGGATCTTACAAGGACTCATTTATGTCGACTGACAAATCATAGGTGTATTGCATTCAGTCATTAGACTGGGCATTCTAGGTTGCGCCATAAAAACGCGATTCACTCACTCATTGTGTATTCTAGGTAATTTCTCATTCATTTTTCAAACGTGCAAGACTGGCAGGTGCGTTGTCATGATGATTTTAACAATTGGTTACAGGTATGGGCTTTTGTGACACACAGTATCGTTAAGGTGCATGCTAATTATTTATTCAATAACGAACTGTTTACTGTTTTTGCTTCCCGAAAACTGACAAAATAAAAAGAATGTTAGGCGACGTATATCAGCATGATACGAGAAAGGGGAAGTTTCGACCCTGGACACACACCCCCTGAAAATTCCTGCGTGCGCCACTGTGTGTTGTATGTAGAAGGACAATTGAAAATGGGATATTACATAATAGGTAATAAAATATATAGCAGACAATAAAACTTAGAAATGGATTTGTTTATGATAAACTTTAAATTATTTTAAACGTGTAGCAATTAAATGTTACATCAGTTCTCGTTTCTTTTTTTTTCAAAATAAATATTTTTTCTTCAAATACACCATGGATTTTTAGAAATTCAAATAGTAAATTTAAAAAAAAGTTTTCCTTAACATTTCAGTGATGTAGCTTTTACTCTATATACTAATTGTAGAATAGATTGATTTATTGTACATCTAAAGAAAAAATAATTTATTTAAAGAAAAGGAAACGAAAATGAATGCATTATTTAATTGCTATACTTATAAAGTAGATTTTAAAATATAAAAAAAAGATGTGTAATATAAATTAAATCCATTCCTCTGTGTTTTTATTACCTATTGCATTATGAAAGATACAGAAAATTGTTTTTCAAAAAAAAAAAACTATAATTTTTTAAAAAGTGTTTTGAACTTTACTGTGTATGAAAACATATAGCAGAAAAAAAGTAAGCGTTGAAAAAATCCTGAAATTTTTTAAAATTTTACAACGAATGAGATAATAATAAAAACAGGAAAGGGAGAAGAGAAGAATAATGCGACTCAGCACTTGTTATGATTTAGAGTCAAAAGCTCTAGGGATTTTTTTCTTAACCTTCAAAGATAAAAGGAAACTAAAATTTACTAATGAATCGCAAGAGATTTACACATTTTTTTTTATTTCTGAACTCTGTGAAATTCTAAAAAGTAAAATGAGAAATTATTTTCCGCGTCTGTGTTTTCTTATTCCTTATCTGTCCCCTACCTCACGAGACTAAGAAGTCTTAGAATCTTAATGAAAGTCAAATAAAAGAAAAATGTAAAAGTCAAACTCTTTTATACTCTTATTAGTATATATATGTTTCAGTAATTCATTTCAGATTTCAGAGATTTATTTTCACGAATAAATCTCTAAACAGCCTTTACATTTAATAACTTTTCGTATTTTTATAACGGTATTACTTAGAAGAAAAATATTAATTGTTTTTCAATACGCGTATGAAATACATAAAGTTACCATTTAGAGCAGTAATATAAGCAAAGGATTACTTTATATTTTATATGATTATATATTTCTAAAAATTAAACTATCAACTTTATATTTAAATGTATTAATTTATTTAATTTAACATTGAATTTTAATGACTAGCTTTTGATTTGTTTTCCTATTCCGTTTAGCATTTTAAATATATTTAAAAATATCTCGCCAAAATTGATAATAAAATAAAATTTACAGTATTAAAATTTATACTTTTTAGGGAAATAAAAGGACTTCTATATTGGCGAAAAATAGATAGCCTCAGAGTAAAAATGACCGTATCTGAGCAACTTGAAGGTGTAGAAAACTATACAATCAGAAGCTAATTCCACACTATTTATTGTTGCAAAACGTTAAAACTTATAAAACAGAAGGATTCGATCAAGAAGTAATTTATCGTTTTACAGAAAACATCCCAAGCTGTTCTACTGCTTCAAAAGTTTCATAACGGTAAGTTTTTTTATTTGTATTGTACAAAATATGGATGTATTAATGCATTTGAATCATATCAAGCAGACTTTTTCACTGGGTTTTTTGGTGCATGAAGAATTTTATGATCGTATGTCAAAATAACTCATCGGTCCACATACTTGTATATGGTTTGTGTCAATCTTAGGAATAAAATTGTAATGTATTGGGTTGGAGGGAAAGTTATGTCATATTTTAAATAGGCAGGTGACTTTTGTTATAAATAAAAAAAAACATCTGGCTATTAATCATTCGGATTTTTTTAGCTGCTGTATAATATGAGTCCTCTTTTACCGTTCATCATT
Source organism: Trichonephila clavipes (assembly GCA_019973935.1). Classification (NCBI taxonomy): domain Eukaryota; kingdom Metazoa; phylum Arthropoda; class Arachnida; order Araneae; family Nephilidae; genus Trichonephila; species Trichonephila clavipes. Next base: position 282,304 of record BMAU01000594.1, on the reverse strand, counting down.
TACTTGTAATATTTAAAGTGAAAAACATGTCAGTAGATAAAGTGCCTTTAAAACACTGCATTTTGTATGAATTCCAAAAAGCAAGCAACGCATCGGTTGCATGTAAAAATTTATGTGCGGTAGTTAGAAAATAATCCACATTTAACAAGTCAAGAAATTACAGAAGAGTTTGGCATTCATCATACAGCTGTTGGAGATCACAATAAAACTCTTGGGTTTGGGTTAAAGCGAAGTGTTTTAGTTCCACATGAATTAACGGAAAAGAACTTGTCTGCTCTTGTAAGAATGTATTAATGACATCTAACTAGACACAATGTGAAACCGTTTTTGTACAAACTGATTACTGGAGATGAAAAAAGTGGATTCTTTACGAGAATATTAAGATAAAAAATCTTACTGCAAACCAGGAACTTCATCAGTAACAGTTCCAAAACCAAGTATCCATCAACGAAAAGTATTGCTTTGTTCGTGGTGGGACAGGAAAGGTCCTGTGTACTACGAGTGGCTGAAACAGGAAAAATACATCAACGCGGATCTGTACTGCAATCAACTGGATAAATTGAATGCAGCTATCGAAGAAAATGGCCAGCATTAGCGTCCAGAAGAGGAATAGTGTTCTCCCACGATAATGCTCAACCGTATACTGCAATTGTGACACAACAAAAACTGAATGCGTTAGGATGGGAAGTATTTGATCACCCATCGTATTCACCTGACATTGCACCATCTGATTATTACCTGTTCAGATCTCTACAAAATTATCTAAAGGAAAAATTAAAGTCTTTTAAAAGTGTTTCTACGGCAATTGCTGATTATTTTAACTCCAAGGACGAGAGCTTCTACAAAATAGGAATTTATATATTACCTGAAAGATGGCAACACGTAACAAATAATGGAGCATATATAATTGATTAATATTAAACACATATTTTTATAAATGTATTCAAATATTTTCTGTAAAATACGACAGAACTTTTCCTCCAACTCGATGTTTAGAAGAAAATTCTGAAGAGTGACAATTGTAATTTTCCGTTTTGAAGTAAATTTCGAAAATAGTTTCAATATTTTTAGCAACGAAATTTGTGACGATGGTGATAATAACGCACCTTCACTTTCTCGAACGCCAGTTTTAATTCTAGAGGGTTTAAATAGGATTTCTATGTGAGCTGATGGGTGACTAATATGACATCAATTGGTTAAAAGTTATTGACGAATTTATAAAGTGTAGAACTTTGTTACCACTTGTTTAGATCGGCTTTTTTTTTCTCATTCGAGTACATTAAAAACATACATGAACTTTCTGTTCCTTCAAGTAAAAAGTTTAAAAAAAAAAAGTTACATCGGTGTTCAGTTGATCTGAATTTCCGTGTACAAACCGGCTATACGACTAATGTCTATAAATATACATAAAATATTGGAAACATGACACACTTTTCAGGAAGGAACATATTTATTTAGCGTTCCCTGTTTGAGAGCATTTCAGACTCAAATGGCAAACGTAAAAAAAGTTAAAGCAAGATAAGGAATAAAACATGTCGTGTTCTTGTTTAGGTTGAAATTTTATGATTTTGCACAGGACTTCAATTACCTTTATATCCTTTTCATCTATTGGGAGATTCCCATTATTTCTACTCAAAAACTAATGAGGCCTTTCCGAAAGTTTATCGATTGATAAAGACATTTTTCATTGTCTATTTTATTTTGGAATTTTTTTTTCCAGAAAATTTAACTTGTAGATTCTTCGGGTAGCTTTGAATAGATTCTAAATTATATACCCTTTAATAATTGCTATGTCAATATGCGCATTTTTTATTCGCATATGAAAATTAGTGTTTATAAAAGTTTTCTTTAATAAACGTTAATACTCATTTTTTATACTCCTTGCTTCGTTGTTACTATAATTTTTTTAACATTCAAAAGAATGAGACAAAGTGTAACCAGAAGAATTTTCTTTGTCTTCATATTTGTACTAGAACGACTATGTTCGAAGCCATGTTTTTGAATTATATGAAACTATTCCACAATATTATTTTGCCTAATATTAAGTTAAAACTTCTACACCAGGGATGAACTGAAAGTTTTGAAAAATTCACCTGGTTTTCTCAGAGTTAAGATCAATTAAAATAATAACCTGTGTGTTCTATTAAACTTTCTATGTTCTTGTATATTAAAATATGAATTACTTCCCTTCTAAATTATACGTTCCGAAATTCCTTGTTCAGACTCTGAAGAAAAGTCATAAGTATGTCCTGATGCTGAAGCATTATATTCTGGGTGTAATCCAGGTAAGAGCCATGCCTGGTTTTGTCAGATGACCGGCACACTGCCTCCCTTGTTGGACTCCGTGGTGGGTGGAGGCACACCAGAACGAGGGTGTTTGCGCGTACTTATGGATCCAATTCCAATGCTGCTGTGCCCGGGTAAAGGCCTTGTTTTACCCAAACTTAACATTGACAAAATTGCGACTAATACAAGATTTTTATTGATATCGTTAAATAACAATGAGATGTCCACTAAATCACCTTTTGCTATACATAAAGCTCTCATAGGTATAGGTGGTAAACCAAAATTAGTTAAAAAGTTACGATCTGGTGATCTTCTTATTGAAACTAGTTCTGCAGTTCAGACTAAATCAATTCTATTTTTGCCAAACAATTTTCTATTAAATGTTCCACAATTCCCAGCACATTGCCCATTTTTTTAACAATTAAAACAGCGTTACAAACCAGATTTCAGCAACAGTTGATTGCTTGTAAATGAGCAATTATTTTTTTCGAACATCAAAAACAGTGTTTAAGAAAGCATTTTTTTGAAGTCACGTTAATATTTAATTTTTAAAACTACTTGCTTTATAATTACTGTGATTCTGTCTCATACATAAGTGTATGAAACAAAGTATAATCATACAATTTTTCATTAACTGTAAATTTGAACTACAATTAGATCAATTTAAAAACATAGACATGTAACACATATTCTATCTATATGTAAATTATGTCACTACCTGCCCCAAAAAGATGAAACGTACTAGGAGTTCATTGCGATAGTATATTTAATTATACATTATCGAAATTCTTTAAATTAATATTCATTAATGATTGGGTGACCAGTTTTTTTTAAATGGAAGGAAGGACGAAAAATACAAGAAAAAATTACGACTAAATATATGAAACATTTTATTAATTCAAACAAAAGTACACTAATTACGCTTACATCCCTTTTTGATTATTTACTTTAATGAGTACTTATCCATTGACAGATTTTTTTCTTTGTCAATACATGATTTTCTAATAAACTGGAAATTTCACATCAAGAAACATTCTTCATATTGGATTTTACGGTGAGTGGTACAGATAAAGTATGGACATTCAAACTTGACTAGTCACATGTCCAGCAATCACAACCAATTGAAAAAACTCTTTGAACTGTTGCATTTGCTCCATGGCAGTACAATGAAAACCCAACAAGAATAACTAAATTTCCCTATCGAAAGTGTTTATATTTTTGAAACTCTGAAATATAGGGTGTTTTTTTAGAGGTATAGAACTTTAAATTGCAATAAAACAACGATGTATTATTCGATTGACATGAATTTTTTTATTCGAAACATAATCTTGTGGCATTACATTTTAAAAATGATTTCTGGCATATGACTGCCACGGCTGGCTCGGATGTAGTCCAATCTGGACGTCCAATTTTCGATGACTTCATAAGCAAATTTTGTTTAGCGAAGAAGCGCACTTCTGGTTGAATGGCTACGTCAACAAACAAAACTTCCGCATTTGGAGTGAAGCTAATCCACAAGTGTATGTTGAAACACCGTTACATCCAGAAAAACTGACTGTTTGGTGCGTTTTATGGGCTGGTGGAATCATGGGTCCGTACTTCTTCAAAAACGATGAAGGCCACAACGTTACAGTTAATGGTGATCGGTATAGAGCCATGATTAATAACTTTTTCATTCCTGAATTGAACAATCATGATGTCCAAGAGCTGTGGTTCCACCAAGACGGTGCAACATGTCACACAGCTCGTGACACAATCGATTTATTGAAAGACACGTTGGGTGACCGCCTAATTTCACGTTTTAGACCTGTGAATTGGCCTCCAAAATCTTGTGATTTAACACCGCTAGACTATTTTCTGTGAGGCTACGTAAAGTCATTGGTCTATGCGGATAAGCCACAAACGCTTGGCCATTTGGAAGACAACATTCGCCGTGTTATTGCCGATATACGGCCACAAATGTTGAAAAAAGTCATCGAAAATTGGACGTACAGATTGGACTACATCCGAGCCAGCCGTGGCAGTCATATGCCAGAAACCATATTTAAAATGTAATGCCACAAGATTATCTTCGAATAAAAAAATCATGTCAATCGAATAATACATTGTTGTTTTATTGCAATTTAAAGTTCTATACCTCTAAAAAACACCCTATACTTCCACCCATCTTTTATCAAGTTCAATATGTTTATTTTTCCCATTGTTCTAATTTATCAGAAATTAAATATATGTCTTCTAACTTCTTCAAACAGGGATTTATCCTCATTTTTATTATCAGGCACTTATTCCAATCAAAACTCAAAACAATTTTCTATATCTGCACAATTTACTTGCGATGAAGTGACGCGTAACAGTTCAACCTGGCATCTCTGAATATGGAGAGTAATTGATTAGTTTTAAAATATTCAAAAGGAGGGAAAATAACAGGACACTTTTCGAAGTACATAACCTGTAATAGAAGAACGGTTCTCCCTAAAGGAGTATGATTGGTCGCTTTATTATTGATGTACTGCTAATTTTCACGAACACAAGTTAGTCTTTAATTCAGACACCATGAAAAGGACAAAAAAAGAATTCTTTGTTCACAATGTATATGTTATTTGCATCGAAAAAAAACAGAAAATGAAAGAGGGGAATTCAATCTTAGTTACTAGTTTAACTAGTTAAACAGTAATAGAAAAACGAAACATGATGTTAAGTGAAACTAAATTGGAAAATTTGAATACAAACTGGATTGTTATACAAGTTGGTGTCAATGGGAAAATTGTATATCTATGATAAGATTGGAGCGAAAAAAACACGTATATTTCGAAACAAAAGTTCTCGTTTTCTTTTGTTGAAACCAAATATGACTCTCGTTTCCAATCAACCTAGGAATAACACGAAGAGTTAATGAAAGAGAGAGAGAGAGAGAGAGACAAAATTTTCCCTAGTTTATTTGTTTTAGGGCAACCTCCAGAGTCACTTTCTGTATAACGCTGTTGTAATTACTTGAGACCAAGATAATTGTTTCAGACTTCTGAGTGCTTTTGTTGTTGTTTTTTTTGCTTCTGCATTCCGTCCCAATGAGATGAAGCAGAAACATGAGGTGATCGCGTAAAGGGCTCAGCAATTTGTTTGTTGTTATTGTTCTTGTAAGCGGCGGTTTTTAAATGCTGGGCTTACTTTCACGTCTTACTGGTACTCAGGTTCAATGGTTAAGCTGAATGAGAGCATTTTGTCTGTTATTTATCAAGTGAGAAGGTTGAAGAAAAGGGAAACGTTGTGTAATCTAAAAACTAGAAAGCGCAAACATATTCAAAATGCTCCCAAGAATTAAATTAAAAACCCATTAAAATAGTATGTAATATATTTAGATTAGTGATTATTGACTCGGAGCAACTAGTTAATCGGTAAATTCAACCGAAACTGAAAACCCCGACCGGAAAAAAAAGAAAACCCGGTTTTACAAGAGATTGAAACCATATTTCCCATTTTTCACTTTTGTAAGCAAAGAAACACTTATCGGAAAATACGAGTATAAGAGATTATGTATTTAAATTAAATGTTTAGAATTTAGCAAGCTATTAGAATAAACATTCGTCATTATTATGTGTCATTGGAGAGAGAGAGAAATTACTGTTTTTCATATGTAGCCGTATCTTCATAAACCAGTAACAGCCTCCGGACAGAGAGGATCACTTTTGTCTAGTGCTTATGTTACTTGGCTAAGAATCCATAGGTCGCGGGTTCTATCCTCCAAGTAAGCCGCTACCACAGATACTTATTTCACCTATTGCTTTTATCTACATCAAACAAGTAACACATAAAATAAAATGTGAGTGTATAAGTGGGAACACGTGGTAGAAGTTAAACTTCTTCGGGTTATGTGTATTGAATTGTATAATTAAGTTTTATTTAAAGTTATCTTACATAGAATTAACAAATTTAGTATTATCATTATTATTTCAAACTGTATTTAAAAAAATAATTAGGATGGAAAAGGTATAAGTATAAACAAAATATACGTTTTCAATACATAATGCTAAAAACAAATTATTGTACACATTTATAGAAGAGTACCATTATATTATTAGTCTATTTACATTATGCTTATAGATGTTTCAGAGTATACTTTTGTTATCAAAGGCTTGTGGTTACTAAAATAAGAAATGTAGGTTTTTCACTCAATATCATTTCAGAATCTCGAAAACACTGCATCAATCGTAGTATTTGATTTTGTCGTCAATATTATTCTGTTATTTTGTAGAGATAACGCCAAATTGTCTTTTTGCGTCTTAATTTTTGCCCCTATTTGAGGTGAAACTGGAAACTCGAGCCATATTGTCTTAACTAATCCTTCATTTGTTTCTACTAACTTTCCTACTGCACCATTTGCCAATTCGTCTGTCACATCAATAATTGCGGTAATCATGTAATAAATATTATTTACATAAACCGTTTCATAAGGCAATTCATTTGTATCAATTAATGATATATTATGTAATTTTTGACGTACTAAAGTTTCGTGTTCTTTTGAAGTACAACCAACATATACATATTTTGCAGTTGAAGTTATTTTGTCCGCATAAGCATTCTATATTTAATTATTATACCCATTGACGTAATTGTTAGTGTTGAATAATCGTATATCTTGAGGACACCTTATTCAGCTTCTTCCACAGAACAAAAACGAGACACAATCAGTTATTTCTTTCATCAAGTTGTTCGCCGTTTCCAATTTGTGTAAGCATAGAAGAAAATTGTTGATTCGTTTGACGCATGACTTCATTTAGTTCATAAAATTTTAGATTTTGCCATGAAATTGGTCCAACAATGGTCTGTTTCGGTTGCTTATTGATGGGCGTAGAACAAACTGGTAGTAGTTGACGTAAATTTCCTATTAAAATATCTAATCCATCAAAATTTGACTGAAGATTTCCAGTTATTTGTTTTAATCTGGAATCAAACTTCAATAATAACTGAGCACTCTGATCGTACTTTATCGCATCAATGATTATGACTTTGAAGTATTTGAAAAGAGCTCTACTCTTTGTTGAGCAGTTTCAGAATGTAACGAAAGTAATCTCTTGATAAAGAAATTTTTAAAGCTGTATGAACAATCGTTCCTGAAATAGCTAATACTACTTATATATTCATGACAGTATCCATCATTGGTTGTATAGTGATTATAAATTGCCATCAAGAGTTTAATGAAGAACGTTCTACCACATCCGGCAGAACTGGCAAAAAATATTTGAAATTGAGTTCGATATGATAATAAAAGTTGCGAAATAACATGGAGAAAAGTCCTTTTTGGCGTGTGTTTTTCGTTTGACATTCTAATTGATGGAAATCTTCTTTGGGCATTAAATTTTCTCTTTTTTTTGCAATAGTAGTAAATTTGTAATAGCAAGTAGTTAGTAATGTTGCTGAGTATAGATGCCATTATTGAAACAAAAATAAATTTCTCATTCGCATATTTTTCCCTCGCCAAAAACGGTGATTTTCATTTCTCTCCAGTTTTTCAAGTGTAACCTCTGAGAAAATGGGAAGTGTACGTGATGAAGCAGATGTTGATTGCCAATTTGGTGCGAAACTGGTTTTCGTCGCCAAATCCTTGGCATTTCGTAAAATCACGCTTTTTATTAAAATTTTTATTTTTTGAAGGCTTAATTTTTAAGTTAGGGGCTTACATTTTCCACATCGATGGAAAACAATGGTAATTTTTAAACAAAAATCTAAGAATAATTTTTTAGTAAAAAATTCTCGTAAAAGACTAATAGACGAAAAACGCCAACAAATTTTTGAAAACTGTAATTTTAAGCAATTTTTTCAATTCTTGTACAGATTATGGATAATATTGTTCTAAAAACAGAAAAACAGTTTCGTGAGATTGCTGTTATAAATAACGAAGTTATTTAATATTTACTTTAAATTTTGAGTATTTTTTTTAAATCGTGAAAGAAAACAGTTTTTGGCATTCTTTTTTTTAAATGACTGATTCTAAAAGAGAAAAGCATGAAATTTTTTAAGGGTTGAATATCAATTCATTAACGCGAAAGGAAATTGAACGGGCACGGTTTAGAAATCATTTTCATAAAAATGTATCAATTTTGACTTATTTTAGAATAAATCGTAAAAAAAAAATATCTCATTATTTTGCAGAAAATATTTTTCCGCATCGTGGCGAAAAAAATGGTCTTTCCGATTCTATTATTGTTTTTTGTCTGAGTTTGATAGAAAGAATTAGATGGCTTTTGTTTCGTCCAATTAATAATTAAACAGATTAGTTTAAATAATTCACAACCACACAAAAACTCAGCATTCTAAATATTTTTATTTATTTTTTCACTATTGCCATTTACATAAAACCATAAATCATATATTTACAAAATCGCTTCAATACAAGTTGAGTTGTTTCTTTTATTATTATAAACTTAGAATTTTGAATTTATTTTAGTTGAAAATTAGTTATTTAGTTTAAAATTTTAGTTATACTTATATTAAATTACGTCTCGTGGTCATGATATAAATAGTTAAACTCGTGACAGCTTTTTAGAAAACCTGGTGAAAGTAGGAACTTCATATATATTTAACTTGTTCATCACGTAACCGTAACTGGTAACGCGTAACGAAAATTTTTCCGTAACGTGCCACAAAAAGTTTACTTCAAATATATTTCCTACACTTAGTTAGAAAAACTTACTGACATCGTTTGTTGCAGCTATATCTAATTTCGTGAGAAATAACGCAGAATAAATTAAAAATTTTTTAAAAAAACATTAAGTAATGAATTAATATTTGAGAACAAAAGTTATATTAAAATCAAGTGTCATGCACTACAAGGTTAAAAAATGCATTGGAACTTTAATGAATGAACAAAAAATATTTTACTGACGATTGAAAATTTGAACAAGATATATATATATATATATATATATATATATATATATATATATATATATTATATAAAACCATAAAAATATTACATACATATATATATATATATTTACAAATATATATGAGAGAGAGATTTCTTAAAAATATTACCTACATTACAGTAATTAACAAATAATTCAGAGCGTTTTTCTTCCGAGTTTTCTTTCCGAGCAATGTTCGTGAATAATAAATAAGACGTTGTATTATTACTAATGTGTTATTATTACTTAACGTTGTATTATATTAACTTTTTTAAAAATATCGTTTATGAAGTTTTTAAAAAATTTTTATGGTGAGGCAAATAATATATTTGATTATGTATATTTTGAAAAAGATTTTAGTAATTGTCTTGCAATGTAGATAATGTCACAAATATGCATATTTTTTTACAAATATTTCAACCTAAATAGACTTATAATTATTTTTTTAAAAAAATATGGAGAGCAATAAATTTATGGATTGTATATAATTTCGCACGCGTTTTTTTTTCTATAAGTTCTGTTATGTTACTTTTAAAAGTAAAGTTTTCTAGTTTACATGTGAGTGAAAAACCAGTGAAAGCAAAATATTTCTTATATAAAACTGAAAAGTGTTTGAGCTGATTGACGTAATGTAGATAGTTATGTCTTCAAATAATATAGATTTTAAATATAAGTTGATGAAATAGTTTACGATTATAAGTTGTAATGGAGTTTATAAGATATACGATTAAATCTAGATAAGAATTAATAAGAATTAATTTTAAGACTTTTTGTCATATTTTGACTCGCTTCGTAACGTATGAAAAAAAAATATATACCTCTGTAGGAAATGTTTTTACTTCCAAACCCGATTTATTTCTTCTTTTTATGGTATTTTGTGCGATTTTCGTCTACTAGTTTAATGCATTAAAAATATCCATCAAAGGTATATATATATATTGAAAACCAGTATAAAATCCTCGTGCACCCCAAATAATCACACGGGGCTCACAGAAGTAAGTATTAATCAAATGCATATTATTATCACAAATTAATGTTAAACGTAATTTCAAAGAAAGTAAACGTGTAGCTGTCAATAGCTTGCAAATTAAAAATAATAAAAAATGCACACTCTGTATTTTATATATTTGGCACAATAAACTCCACGCATTGACAAAACTGAAACTAACCAACCACCCGATATCTCCCCATATTATCAAAAACTGTTGATTCTGCATCACCAATTTTATTACATACTGTGTTCATATTGCATCATTTAAGCACGTCAGTTGATAATCATCCTGCGATTAACGCTCGTATTTCTTGACCGTTAACATTTTAATAAAATAAAAAAAACGAAGGTGCTCGATTTTGGATTCAAGTATTAACTCGAAAACAAATTTTCATTGGTAGCAATTTCATTCAGGTTGAAAACCAGTTTCTAAACAAACATTGTGAGGTGTTAATTTAAAAAATTTGTTTGTGTAGATTAAAATCCGTTGGCCAGCGTTGTTGCTGGGAGCTACTTCCATTTAGAAGTGGTATTGTGGCAACAGTCACACAGTGCATATATCTTTTTTTTCGAATGCAAATGCGGACTCATGAGAAATATTCTTTTGTAAAATTTCTCGGGAAATATTCAATTACAATGAGGAATATTCAATTATACTTGTGAGCCATTCTACTCCCAGTGAATCTGTGAGTTATATTAAATTATATCAAATTGATGTTGCAGTTTTCATTTTGGTATTTTCAATTTTCTTTCATAAGACTGAATTTGAAACTAAAGAACACAATTTCTTACAGTCTGCCGGTTTAAAGGTACTGCTTCTACACTTTGTGAGACTTTATGCTATATGTATTTACCGTACATAAAAGCTTTGTAAATAAATGTTTTTTCCCACTTTTGAAGTCTCAGGTAAGTTTCGATTAAGTTTTCCTGGCATAAACAGATTTGAGTGTATGCTCAGTTAAGCGCTGAAAAAAAGTTAATGAAATACAAAAAAATATATTCACATTTTTAACTTTAAAACGACGCATTTTCTGTTGAATATAAATGCATTAGACAAATTGGTGAAACGATTCAAAATGCGATAAAACTTTCAAAGAAAAATAATCTTTTTGAAATACATCTCGACTAGATACTTTTTAAAGCAAGGAGTATGTATACAAAGTTTATACACAGTTATCTAGAGCTATAAAGCTTCACATTTCGGAAAGTTTATTCCAAAATTCTCAACAAATCATATATTTTCAAGCTAGAAATACTATTTAATTTTAACCTGTTTGTTACTAAGATTTCGCCTTTTACATTAATATATTATATCTGAGGTAAGATAGCCCATGAAGGTTCAGCATAAAAATATGAAAGACATTTCAACACAATGTGTTTCTATCTCAAACAGTTTTGCATACCAACGTTTTTAAAAATAGTCACAGCATAACTTAACTTGCATTGCATATGTATCCCATGCACATAATATTAACAGCATGGACGTTTTACAGTAAGTAAACAAAGGATGAAATAGAAATATTTTAAGTTAGAATAGTTTCGGAACTCTCTTAAAATTTCAAAGTTAATTTTCATACTATAATATATCATAGAAATTTGAAACTCCTTTGGCATCTAGGCATATTTCTCGTGATTCACACAAGATTTATCGTTAAATTGAAAGGAAGATAAAATTGCAAGTTTGTTAAAACCTTTTTTATTCTATTTGAAACATTGCCTTTGCTTTTATTAAATCTTTGTAGCATCTCAGCGAATTTAATTTATACAGCGTTAACTTTGCTTATACCGTTCTCTGGAATGTAGCGTTTTTTTTTCTTATATAATTTTCTTCAAGATAGAAACATCGAAAAGGTTAATGAAATTCTTTTTTGATGGATTTGCTTCTATGCTTTTGTATTAAGTTCCTTATACATTGTATCTACGCACTTTAGGTTAGAGGCTCTTATATAAATTTATTTATTTAGAGCTTTAAAATTAAAAAGGGTTTTGAATTTTTTTCCATTAACGTAACATTTTTAATTTTTATACTTCTGCTTTTAACACAAAAAGGCTTGTGTCTGAATTACCTAAAGTATTTCATAAATAAAATGGATTACGTTAAGAAGGAAAGTCTATTCATACATATATGAGTATAGTCCCCTCTATAAATAATTTACGGTGGTGAGTTTATAGCACTTCACACACACAGTTTGCGTTATGGGTTTTATGTTTTAGATACAGATTTGAACGCTTTGAGTTTAAAACATGCAAATGAAAGCCAATAAAATATTAAATAATTCAATAAACTTGTTGAAATTTTAAAAATGAAAACCTGTATTTTTTCAGTTTATATGCATTGGAGATTTAAGAAAATAAATGCAATATTATAAAAGTCATTATTGTTTAGTTTGCACCGATTTATTTACACACATTAATTAAAAATCTCTAAAAGATTAATTACACCACACACACACAAAATGGCGAGACTAAGATAAAAAAAGGAATTTTTTATTAGAGCGTTCTCCATGCGCTCTCTTACTCTGTCTACACATACACTGTTTTACACACACTAGCGCGACAAATATGTACTTGTTGTTGTGGGTGTTACAAGAATTATTTGTTCAACACTGAACATCCACCCCCGGGTTGAATGACACATTCAACAACTTTCACATAACCCAATAATACACAAAACCAATGATACACATAATACAAAGACAATAATACACAATACAGAAAACACTAATACTCAATAAAAGTAATATCGTTCAATACACAAAAGATAAAGTACTCAAACACACAAAATTGAATTGAAAAAAATACACAAATTTGAAATTTTCACATACATTATTCACTTGAAAAAGGTAAAATACAAAGTTTAGTTATTGGACGTTTAAAAATTCCATTTTTAGTTTTCACTAACACTACTCGAATTTTATTATCTTTACCATGATACACTTCAAGAATTCTACCAAGAGGCCAATTACACACGGGTAAATTATCCTCTTTCAGAATTACCATATCATGTATTTTTACATTATTCTTTTCAAAATACCATTTATTTCGATTCTGAAGTGTACTCAAATAATTATTTGACCAACGTTTCCAAATATGTTGCACAATTTTTGTTTGTTTTTGTCACACTTTTAACTTATTATCAAACACTTCAGTTAAACTTGGCTCCGCAATGGCTGTGATGGGACGACCAACTAGGAAATGACCAGGAGTCAAAGCGTCAAAATCGCCAGAGTCACACGACTAGGGGTAGAGGAGACGTGAATTGAGAACTCCCTCAATTTGGTTAAGAGTGGTTAGAAATTCTTCGTATGTAAATCTTAAATTACCCATTACACGCCTGAGGTGATATTTGATTGCTTTCACTCCAGCCTCCCACAGGCCTCCTTGATTTGGAGCTCTTGGGGGAATAAAGCTCCACTCAACACGTTCTTCACACAAAAATTTACTCAAATTACTAACACAATTACTCATAATTTCTCTAAGTCTTTTTAACTCTAACTGTGTGCCAACAAAATTGGTAGCGTTGTCTGCTCCGATTTTCCTCGTCTACTAAAAAATCGCTTTAACGTTGCAATAAAAGCCTCACTAGAGAAATCAGTAACTATTTCGAGGTGACACACCTTTGTCACCATACACACAAAAATGCACACATAGACTTTATTTAAAACTCCCTTTCTTTGATTAGGATATTTAATCCAGAAATGTCCACTAAAATCTATTCCCACTTTGTTAAAGGGAAAACTCTGAGAAATTCTCTCGGCTGGTAATTGACCCATAATTTGTGAACAAGTAACGGGTTTTGCCTTAAAACAAATTATACAGTTATTTACAAGTTTTCTACACATATTACGACCATTTAATGGCCAGAACCTTTGTCTAACAATAGACAGTAAGGTTTGTGGACCAACATGCAAATGTCTCTTGTGAGTCATTTCAAGAATTAAATTTGTTAATCTGTGATTATTAGGAAGTATTATCTGGTGTTTTTTTTTTATCAAAACACAATTTACTGTGGGCCAGTCTACCTCCTACTCGGAGCACATTTTCGGAATCTAAGAATGGTGAGAGATTTCTAATCTTACTTTGAGGGTTAACCATACCCTTACAGGACAAATCTTTTATTTCCGAGTTGAATTCCATTTGCTGGACCAGCTTCACAAGGATAATTTCAGCTCATTGAATTTCACACATCCTTAGTGGCCCAATTTGTTTGTTGGAGGGCCTTTTGCAATTATTGATGAACCTGTAAATATAACTGAAAACACACAATTTTTTTCTGAAAATTATTAGATACAGAGAGGATATGGTTAAAAAAAAAGGTTGTTTTCTAAAATCACAGTCAAATTTTTTCTCTCAGAAGGTTTTAATTCCTCTAAATAGGCACTTTCATCACTAAGTAGCACATTGTTGCTCACAGGAACAGTATTTCCTTCTTGTAGGAAACTCGGTCCTTTCCACCACTTTTCACAGTTTATCAGTGGATCAGCACTGATGCCTCTCGTTAGAAGATCTGATGGATTGTCCTTTCCAGGACAATGACGCCATGAATCTTTGCCTGTTAAAGATCGTATCTCTTTCACTCGGTTGGCGACGAAAACCTTCCATCTGTTGCTGGGACCTTGAATCCAACTCAAGGCTATAGTCGAATCTGTCAAAAGTAGTTGGTTGTAGATATTTTCTTATTGAGAACAAGTGAGACTTCTTTCGCCAACCTCGCAGCAAGCAACGCTCCTATTAGCTCCAAACGTGGAAGGGTTAATACCTTTAGAGGAGCCACACGGCTTTTGGAAGCTAAAAGATGTACCGAGATTTTGTCAAAGGTTCTCAATCTAACATACGAAACAGCTCCATATGCCTTAATACTAGCATCTGAGAATGTATGTATTTCACACTCCGGACAGTTCACACTATCACATTGCTGGGCATATCGAGGAATCTGAAGTTCACATAAGATAGACGCCTCCGAACACCATTGTTCAAACTTCTCTCTAATAACAGAAAGAAACTCTTCGTCCCAGTCCGTTTTCTCTGCCATATTTCTTGGAACAAAATTTTAAATCTGATGGTGAAGGGGGACGCAAATCCCAAGGGATCAAATATCCTGCCTGCAGCCATCAACAAAAATCGTTTAGTGTTCTTTCTTTTTTTGAAGGAAGTCTAAGAGACTGGTCAGACGAAGACTGAGATAGTCTTTTTTGAGGATGCCATAAAAGCCCCAAAACACGATGTGGATGGTTCACGAAATCGTTCATATTTAAATGATCAAAATGTTCAACTTCCATTACTTCATTAACTCACAGTCATTTGAAATCCACTTCCGCAGGTTCATTCCTGCTTCACTCATGATTTTTGCCGCCTTGCTCGACAAATCGAATGCTGATTTTGCATCATCTTCACCAGTGACGAGATCGTCCACATAAAAGCAATGATCAAGTGTCCGCACAGTATCAGGATACTTTTTCCATGTACTTCCCTATATGCGTCTTAATCGTTGCAGCCAAAATAAACGGAGACGCGTTCACGCCAAAAAGAACTCGATTAAATCTGTACACCTGCACACCATTTTCGCCGTCATCTATAAGGAACCATACTACATCTTTATCTTTTGGAGCCAAAGAAATTTGAAGAAACGCTTTTTCCACATCAGCTAAAACAGCTATTTTGTTCGAACGGAAGGAGATCAATAGGTCTAAAATATTAGGGTTCAAATTGACTCAATGGAAAAGGCAGTCATTTAATGAAAGTTGTTTTCTTCATGGGCACTAGCGTCAAACACTAGTCGTAGTTTCGTTGTGAGAGATTGGTTTTTAATTATCACTTGGTGAGGAAAATAAAACACAAGGTTATTCGTTGGAATAAAGGGATTTGTTACCTTCTCAATTATTCCCTCATCTAAATAATTCTTTAACACCTTACAATACTCAGAATACAACACCTTATCCCTTTGCATTTTTCTCATAAGACTTCCAAGTCGTCTTTTCGCTAAACTAAAATTATCACTTAACTCATTACTATCTCTTTTCCACGGGAGTTCTACCTCATATCTACCATTTTTAAAATGTACTCTCTGCTTAAACCTTTCAAGGCTAACGTCCTCCTTACTACTACAATTCTCGGTTTTGACACCAATTGATTCTAACTCCCCAAAAGACCTTAATGTTGTATTTAAATCAACGTCCTCCTTACTACTACAATTCTCGGTTTTGACACCAATTTATTCTAACTCCCAAAAAGACCTTAATGTTGTATTTAAATCACTATCTCTAATTAATCCACAATGAATATTGTTATCCCTCACCTCATCTCCTACACTTCCGCTAACTACATATCCAAAAACAGTATTTAGTAAAAGTAGTCTTGAATCTCCACAATAAATTTGGCCTGATCTCAGTAATTCGTAAAATATTTCCGCGCCTAACAACACATCAATTTTACCAGGAATATTAAATTTATAATCGGCTAGTTTAATTTCGTTTGGCATATCTAGCGAAACATTTATTATTTGTGACGGAGTCAAATCGGTTATCCCTTCTTACAACTAATAAATTTAGCTCCTTTTTGAAACTTAAATCACCGTTAAATATGGAGGTCGTAACTCCTCCATTTATTGTCATTGTTGACTCATTTAAACAAGATACTAACAAATTAATTTTCTCATTTTTTAATTGTAATCTAACTGCACAGTCCTTCGTAATGAAATTTGACTGACTCCCTACTTCCAAAAGCGCTCTTACCTCATGTAAAAGGCCATATTTGTCCCTTAAGAAGCACTGGACGCTACTCAGTAAAACGGTTCGCGTTTTATTCTTTAAAAAGCTCGTTGCTACGAACGACTTGTTTTCTTCATTTCCACCTTGGGGAGGAACGACGCAATTCGATCCTCTCGGTCCCCCGAACACATATGCGAGCGGGTTGAGACTGACCTTTGAACTGTTTGGTTGAGGGCGACAGATTCCTTGTCCGGTTTCGGAAAGTGAATCAAGCGATTGTGCGGTTTCCCACAAAAACAATTTTCGCACAGCAGTTTTTCACACTATAGTTAGGGGAAAAGCACTTGAAACACAAATGATTAGCTTTTTGAAATCCTCTCTTTCACTGACGCTGAGAGATTTAAATTTTGAGCATGGAAGTGGGCAGTGGGTGGAATTCTCGTGATTTGCAACAAAAACATTTCACATTTTTAACAGAAGACAGATTTACGCTTGAAATATTTTTGCTCCACGATGATTATAGGTCTCATTACGTTTAAACTTAGGAAATAAATTCTGTTCTCTAATTTTTTCCCTTGGATGATATAAAAATATCACACTCATGAGCTAGATCTTGTGGCTTAAATCACATTTCGCCCTGCTTAATGCTAATATGCGTATTTAATTCTCGGTCTAATGTCTCTATTATCTTATCTGAGATTACTAACTCACAAACTGACTTGAAATCATTGACCTCCCATAATTGGCAATAGTAATTAAAATTCGCACTTAATCTAGACGCGAATTGAACATAACTCTCGCTAGGTAATTTTTGGGCCTTTTTAAATTGATTTAAACATTCATAGGGGGTCGGTTGAAATTCCTTTAACACAATTGCCTTCAACTTATTATATTCACTTAAATATTCATCTCGAAGATAAATCATTAAGTTATTTGCCTTTTCTCCTAAAATAATCAAAAGAATTTCGGGTTTTAATTTTCAGGAACATTTTAGTTTTAAATGCCTTTTCTATAGATTGAAAAAATAAATTAAATGACTCTGCTCTTATGGGTACCGGGATTGTTAAGGTTTTGATACTTTTAATCAAACTTTCAATATTACACTCGGTAATTCATTTTCATTTTGTAAAGGTAAACTTTTGCCCGATTGATTATGTAATTTCGCTAATTCTAACTCCTTCTCTAACTGTGACAGTTTAATTTTTTCAATTTCTAGTCTATTTTCATTCTCATGCTCTAACTGGGACAGTTTAATTTTTTCAATTTCTATTCTATTTTCGTTTTCATTTCTTCTATCATTTATCTCCTCCAATACACAATCAACAATAGCCTGATACGTTTCCTTATCATTTTTATAAATCTCACTCCCCTGTATTAATTCTCTTAAATCTATAGAATTTTTGCATTGTCTGGAACAACTAATTTTAATTCATCCGCAATACTAATAATGTCATCCTTTTTTAAATTTACCTATACTCATTTTCTCAAAGTAAAGTTATCTCAATCACCAATGAAAACAAATAAACCACAATTTAATTATCTAAGCCACAAATCAAAGTTAACTCAACCTCAAATTAAAGTTATCTTAACCACACATGAGACATATAAATCACAATAATTATCTCAAAACACAATTAAAGTTAACTCAACCTCAAATTAAACACTTTTAAATCACAAAAACTGTCTCAAACACAAATTAGACACCTATAAATCACAAAATAACTATCTCAATCACAAATTAAAGTTATTTTAACCACTTATGAAACACATATATTTTTCTCAAACACTTAAGAGCTATTTATCTAGATCTAATTTAATTGGTAGTGATATTTGTTCTTGTGGTCAAAATGCTGAAACTGTGGAACATGTATTGTAAACTTTATTTCTGTAAAAGAGGAAATTTTAAAAAGGAGTCGAAACACACACACATTTACGTATTTTCTGGCCACCTGTTTTGTCTTTGATGGCGTCTAAATGTCTTAAGAAAATTTGTTTACTGTATAGAATTTTGAAGTTTGATTGGTACCTCCCCTTGTTTACATTTGTGTATTTCCACTCTTCCTTTTTTATTTTATGTTTTTGTCTTAAATGTTTTTTTAACTTGTTTTAAATGATATAATTGTGTTACCACTTACCTCTGTAAGCCTTATGTTATGCAAAGCGGAACATGAGGGATTTTGCAAATAAATAAATTAAAAAAAAATATCCAATTATAATTTTCATCACCCCCTCTTCAAAACATAATGTATTAAATTCAAAAATACCATACCTTGAAGCTAAAGCACACATTGACCTTTTAAGTGCCCCTGGCGTATATAAGCGTCTTGCTGTGCCAAAACGTTACTTCTCCCGGAAGTAAATATTCGTTTTTCGAAATACGATCTTTTCCATGCACTGCTATCCCTAAAATTATTCGAAGGTTTTGGAATGAAATAAAAGGACGTTGAAAGTGCTTGCAAAGGATTTTCTTAGTTCAGAGTATTTAATTATTTTTATTCTTTCCCTCCCCCACCCCAGTATATCACATATGCGTGCCTGTGTAAATGGTAGCATTTTGGAGCGAATTGCGTAATCTTTAATCAGCAATTAAGAGATTAAAAACAAATTATTAAGGAAAGTGTTAATTTGTGTATACAAATTTATATATGACAAACTATTGGAATCACTGGTAGTTATTAAACTTGTTCTTAAATTAGTACTGTTAAATAATTATAAAGTACATCGTGCAGTACTGATACTTTTATAAGTGTATTATATCAGTGTAAATGTGTTTTTTTTTATTTTTCCAGAATGTATTTCATCTGTTTACTTTCAGTAAATTAATAATTCTTCTTCAATAATCTTTTGTTTTCGACTTTTATATATACCTACGCCCCCTAGGGAGGTGCGCCCACAGTTTGAGAAACGCTGTTCTAAAGTAAGACAAAATGCAACATATTATAGCTGAAAATTAACCTTTGCATGAATCCTTATAAATGTTATGCATGTATTGGTGGTTCAGTTCGTATGAATTGTGCATTTATACGTATAATGAGAAATGCTTATATATTTCGATTTACATTAACTTTATTGTAAGCATAAATAAAACATAAAATTAATTGTATTAAAAACTATTCTTTGTTTGTTTAATTTTAAATCGTTTACTTGATGCTGATTTTTTGTAAATAAGTAGTATTTACAGGAAAATGAAAGTTATGAGATTCATAATGCTCGTGTTTTGTTTCCTTTTCAATTCATCCAATATTTTAACTGAATATTACCTTTTCATTTTAAATATAAATTTTTTTTTAGGAATCTAAATGAGAGAGTAAGATACAATTTGTAATAACCTTGGTGAATTGTTAAAGTAGTTATAGGTGAGAATGAAATAAATGAGAGAAATAGAGTATATTAACTAAGAAATGTTGTGAGTAACAAACACACTGTATTCTAAGTATATTTTTCAATCAATTTATTTAGGAAAAAGTTTCACATAATGCTTTTTTTCTAAGAATATAACGCGTCTTTCATCGAGATGCATATGTGAATATATCAGATAACGCATGTAATACTATTACAAACAGACGCTTGATTTATCAGATTTTATTTATAAAGCTTTACTGTAATTAACTAATCGACACAATATGTATGTTTCAAATTGATATGTTACTAATTTAAAATTTATAGCGTGCTGACTCTCCGAAGTTTCCTTTCAAATCTAATCCTTTCAAATTTTCCTTAAAGCTGTCTTTCTATCAGCTGCTACCTTTCTACAGTGGACACGATATATACAGATTATTTTTATGTACTTAGTACGATCTACAAATTCTGAGACTGCGGCCGTTGTCGATGACGAAAGTAAGTACTTAAATTTAAACCACTTAAAATGGATTCTCAAAACCCTCCCCTACTTGACCAGGTTGGCTTAGTTAATGCCATGTTATCGAACATAACGCACAGCTGTTATCTTTCAAATCTAGTTAGCTTTGTTCTGAGATGTAAGAAACATGGCTTTCTTGAACAGTGTTGAATATTAAATTTTACCCACGCTTAGGTAAAACAACAAATGAGACTTTCGAAATGCTAAGTAAGGTGTATAGTGAATCTATTATAGTGAGATCCAAGGCTTACGAATGGCACCGGGCTTTAAAGATGGTCGAAAATCCATCGAAAACAATTAACACGATGGACGACCGACTTCACGGAACACGGAAAATGTTGCGATGGTGTATGAAAGTAATTTGAAAAAATCGCCGTCAAATGCTTACACAAACCGTTAAAGATACACACTTCTCGAAGACATGGTTTAAGGGAGTCTATTTATCGTAAATAGCAGTTCTGGCAAAGTGACGATTGGTACCTTCTGTATGGCATGCACCAGCACATCGATCCCAATTGGTAAAAGAGTTCCTCTCCAAAATTCGCACTAACGTGCTTCCATATCCCCAGATTTAAACCCGTGTGACTTTTACCTGTTTCCATCAATGAAAAAACGTTTACAGGAACGACGCCATTTCGTGTCATCAAATGAGATGAAAGAAGCATCGCAGAGGGTGACATAACGGGAGGTTGCAAAAATTGGCCTCCAGCTGTGCTTCTAGAAGTTATACGAACGCTAGCAGAAGTATATCGTCACCCAAGTGAGCTTTGAAGGTGGATGTGCTTTTGTGCTGTGAACTATTCAGGGTAAGGTATTCTACACCTTGTCCTCGAACGTTTAGATCATAATACGTATTAAGTGGGTAAAAACAGTTTTCTGACGTTAATGGGGCTACCAGTGTTGACATTTATTGATTTTATTCTGCTAGTTAGCAATTTCTTGATTAGCAATTAAACATCGTGAAAACTTTCCAGTCCAAATTTCATTATGTGCCGGATTTCATTTGTTTATCGAAAAGTGGAACTTGCTCCATTTATTTTGAAACTCAACAACACAGTGCCAATATATATTTGGTTTTCATAGATAAATTTGTTTTCATTATTAAGGTAGATAATTAATTTCAACCTCTTACTATGAGTTAGCCTAATAGCCAATATAAAGAGTTGATTATTAGTGTTTGTAATTGTCTTCTTAGTGTTTTGTGTCATGTCGACTATTCACATCCTTAGGTTAAGTCCGAATCACAATATTTTAAGTAATTAATGCTTGGACTGTGAGAGGACCATTATAAATTCAAAATTGTACAAGAAAAAAGAATATATATTACACAAAAATAAATTTCATACCTCTCGCGCTGCACATGCCGTGATTTCTGCGGGCAACGTAGGTGTACCAAGTTTGCGCAACCCGTGATTTCTTCGGGTATTCATTTTTTCCGACTAATTATCTGTGCAAACCGTGCTGTTCATGTTTGCTTTCATTTATGTTCTATGTTCATATTTTTATGATATAATTCTATGTTTTAAAATAAAATCTCTTATACAAAAATCTTTTTTGTATATTTTAACTCGAAAATGAAGATTTAATATATAGATTTGAAATACGTAATAAAAAATTATGCAATTTTTAAGCCTACTTGATGAAAAAGCTATGCGACGAGAGGGTTAGACCTCAAATAAATGGGAGACATTAAATAATTAAAACTATGAGAAATCCCTACTTGTAGAATACAAATTCGAAGGATTTCGAATATCAGAGATTGGAATAATCATAATATTGGACGATCAGAACAGGCCCAATCGTGCAAATGAGCATCCCCTTTCTCATTGCATTCAATATTTGCTATAGTTTACGTTTTCAAACAAATAATCCCGATGTACAATCGTCTTGAGACTGTAAATGAGCAAACATTTATTTCCTTTGAAATTTGTCAGCTGAGAGAATTATTTGGTACTTAAAATTTACACACATGTAGCAGATTAGGCATAGATTAGTCATTTAACAGGACAGCTTAAATGTCCAGGTAGTATTGAGAATGATTAAATTCCCGAGAATTCAACCCTTAATAATTATAAAAGTGAATTTAAGTAGTTATATATATAGTATGATAAAATAAAGTGAAGTACTAGAACCTATATAGTGCTAAAGTTAACATGTATTTATATATGTATGTATATATGTAATAACTCCTCCTAGCATCCTTTTAATTAACACTTTTAATAATATTCAAATAATCTTTTAAATATTTGGTTCGAAACTAACACCCTGATCTTAATCGTAATCGACTAATATTATTACATCATAAATCCCTTTCCCGGCCATTGTAACAAATCAGAGCTCTTATTACAAAAAAGTCACGTGGTCTTCACCGTCGGGTATAAAAACCGATGTCTCTGGAAAAATCCCGTCCTCTCTCTCCTCTTTTTTGTCTGCTTGTCCTCATCATGTAATCAGCCGGCTGCAGCGTGTTCTGTGTTTGTGCCATGATGTTCGCTTCTTTTTATGTGTAATGCCGTCCCTACTGGATCTTTATGAGTTTCCAGATGTGAATAAAAAAGAATAATTATTTACATGACTGTCTCTTCAATAATACCGTACTTGACCACGCTCCACGTAACACAGAAAATCACACCACCAGCCACACTCTACCTTTGGTTCGCTAAAGTAATAACATTGACTCGTCACGTCTTACAATTCTTTTTAGCACACGACGGAAATATTATAGAAGTATTTCATATATATGTATACTAGCTAGAGTATACCCGTTCTTCACACGGGTAAGTGGAAAAATTAAACAATACAGATTGAAAGATAAAGAAGTTTTTATTGAGTTCATTTTACTTAAATTGAAGATTAAACAAAATAAAAAAAGCATTTTGCATAACACAGTTGAACAAAAAAACATGTTTGTTAAATTTACGTCTGCAAGTCTAATAGCTGATAAATAATTTTGTTTTTATTTATACTTCCCATAACTCTCTTGTGGGTCTATTTTTGAAAACTCCTTTTTAAGCTGATCTCTGCTCAGCAAACGTAACACATTGTAACAAATTTTGTGTAATGAACGCTTCAAATAGTGTAAATAACTTATATCTGGATGTGTAAAGCATCAATATTACTTTCTGGTGTATTTTATGTTATAATTGTAATATTCGCAAGCAACACCGTCCCTTACATTATTGTGGCGATTCAATAAAAGCAGAATGAAATGTTCGCAACTTGAAGATTCATTGAAAAGTGCAGCAGTTGATATGCTGTAGCGCTACCTGGTGGAGAGCTGCAACATAGATGATAGCACAAAAACTTTCTCAACAAAAAAATACTTATACGTGCAAATTTTCATAGTGATTTGTTGAACGGTGTTGGAGTAAAGCGCTTTCATATATACAAACATCCATTTTTATACATAGAGAGAATATCTTTTAGAATATATGTTTAGATATTTTAAAATAATTGAAGTTGTGGACATTTTTACTAGTTTCTTACGAACTTTTGAAAATCAAATGTACTGTTTTGTCGGTCATAGTACGTGCAAAGTTAAGGAGTGAATTCAAGTAGCAAATGTATCGTAACAGTTCTATAAAAGGAAGTATCTATAAATATATAAAGAGTACTCTATAAATGCTTGATTATTTTTTTCAAAAAGAGATGCCTATATTCATACAGTGGTCTTACACTCGTTCCTTTAAAGTAATTCAGTTACTCCCCACACTACACAACTTTAACATTGTCTGGAGAAGAATTAAGATTCTTTTTTTTAGAATTGACATTGATCTGAAATATAATTCTTTTCCATGCAGCTCACATATCTCTGCGTGGCCGCGGTAGCCGAGTGGTATAGGTATCGGACCGTGGCTTGCTTTGTCACGGGTTCGAGCCCAGTACCACTAAAGACCCGCCGTGTAGGGCAGCGATGCACGTTAAATCTGTCGAGAGCTGAAACGTCCTCCCGTTGGTGTGGTGTGGTAGTTAGGAGAGGGGGTGCCAGCTCAGGTGTCGTCCACGTCACTTGACCATGGTTCAAAATTACGTGGTCCGTCGCCAAAAGCCCTCGTGTAGCTGAACAGTGCGACGTTAATATTCAATCAATAAATCAATCAATCACATATCTCTGCACTGCATCTCAGTTGTATTCATATACTTTTGGCCGTGCTAACCTTATGATTAGGGTCACGTCAAGCTATCGAGACCCTGAAGATCTGTCTTCTAGAGGGGCTGATGCGCGCTAAATCTGTCAAGGCTCAAAGGGCTCCAGTTGGGGTGGTTTAGTAGTTTAGAGAATGTAATACCAGCTCAGGTCTCGTCCTCGTTACTTGAGTGTGGTTAAGGAGTCTCAGGAGTTTTAAATTTCTCTAGAGGGCTGAAAATATAAACAATTTTCAAACACAGAAAAATCTTTTAAATTTAAAGTAAAAAAATCGAAACCTTTACACATTTATAAGGGAATTGGCATCAAAAAATTGTAAAATGTTTAAAATATAATAAATTTTAAAAACTATAAGCATTCAAATATAGGAAACATTTCTATAAGAGATATTAATTAAGATTTACGGTGCACATGCTATTTTCCAAAATAAAAGCTTTAATTACTCACTATAAGTTGATTTATAAAGTTAAATGTATTCTTCGTACACTGTAGTAGTGTTATATAAAAAGAGAATTATAAATTATATTTTTTAAAAAAATAATAAAATTACTTTCAATTTTTTTTTAAATTTCAATATTTTTCAAATATTTTGAAATATAAAAGATATATTGTTCTTAAATGATGTAGAACTTAAACAGTATGATACATTTTATAATCCTAAAAATTTTATATATACATCAGAAACTACTACTTTAGAAAATAGCGTGCACAGCGCAAAAATTACTTACATAAGTATTTCTTATTTTCATATGCTTATAATTTTTTAAATTATGATTATATTTTTAAAACATTTTGTACTTTTTTGAAGCCATAATTCTTTGTAAATGATGTCTAAGAGATTCGGATTATTTAGTTGAAATTTCAAAAAAATATACCTGTTTGTGAAAATTGTTTACATTTTCCGCCCTCTAGAGAAATTTAACACCCCTGAGAACCTTAAAAATTATGAGCATTAATTCCAAAAGTCCTCGAGTTGCTATGCATTGCGACAGTAATAAACAATCACTCACTCATCATAAGCAAATCAAACATGAATGTGATATGATAAGCTACCTGTTTAGAACACCCCAAAAAATCATACTTCAAACCTGCAGCAATCTTGACAAGCAATAATTGATGAATTCTTGTCAGAATGCACCACACAATGAAGTTCTGAATCTTTATCATTCTTTACACCAGGGCTTCTCAAACTTTCAATACTTGCGACCCAATACTCATTCATAATTTCCTTCGCGCCCCCCATACAATAGCAATGTATTAAATTCAATAATACTATACTTTGAGACTAATGCTGCAACCGGCGTATATAAACGTCTTGCTCAGTCTAAGCGTTAATTTCCCCGCACGTATATTTACGTCTTTCTGACGTACGATCTTTTCTGTGCATTGCTTTCCATAAAATTATTCCAAAAGCTTTGGAATGGAATAATAAGACCTTGACACACACAGTGTTTGCGAAAGATTTACTTCGGAGAGGATTTGCTCATTTATTTTTCTTTTCTACCACTTTCCCACAATTCATTGCTTGCGTGGAAGGTTCCATTGGGGAGCGAACAGCTTACCTTTTCATCGACAGTTGAAGGTTTAATTATAAACCGTATAAATTATCATTATAAGTGTTACTTTTGTGTACATATAATTTTATATATGAGACACCCATGGGGTTGCTGGTAATTTTTAAACTTCTTAATTTAGTATAGTTAAATTAATTACAAAATACATTGTGTATCACTAATACATTTATGAGTGTATTACATCAGTTTAAATGTATATTTTATTTTTTTATTATGTCAGATAATATTTTGTTTGTTTACTTTCAGTAAATTAATAATTTTTTTAAATAATCTTTTGTTTTCTACTTTTCAATATGCTCGCGCCCCCCTTGCAGAGTAATCACGCTCCCACCCCCAAGGGGGCGCTCCCCACAGTTTGAGAAACGCTGCTTTACACCAATAGAGTCATTGTATTAATGGTGTTTTCACTAATTTTTGTTTTTAACAATCAATGACCTGGGACTTTAAATATTTAACTCAGTGCTTCTCAAACATTGAATATTCGCGACCGAATATTCGATCATAACTTTCATCGCCCACCTTATATAATAGAAAAATTATCTAATTCAATAATATATATATATATATATATACTATACCATACTTTGACGCTAAAACTATGGTATGACTTTAAACTCTTATGTGCCACCGGCGTACATAAACGTCTTGTTCAGCCAAAGTGTTAATTTAACTGGACGTATATATACGTCTTTCCAAATTATGATTCTTTCTGTACACTGCTATCCATAAAATTATTCCGAAGGCTTTGGAATGTAATAATAGGACCTTGATAATATTTTCGAAGGATTTACTTATTTCAGATTATTTGCTTTTTATTCCTCCTCGCCCCTCCCCGTCCAGTGCATCACACACACGCTCCTACGTGGAAAACAGGTTTCGAATTGCGTAACTTTTAATCGGCAGTTAATGGATTAGTTATAAACCGTACAGATTATCAATATAAGTATTTAATTTGTGTGTATAAGTTTATGTATGACAATCCCATTAGGTCACTGGTGATTCCTAAACTTGTTATTAACTTAGTATTGTTATTAAATACATTGTGTAGCACTGATACATTTATAAGTGTAATATATCAATGTAAATGTGTATTTTGTTTTTTATTAGGTCACAATGTATTTTGTTTGTTTGCTTTCTGCAAATTAATGGTTTTTTCAAAAAATTCGTTTGTTTTCATCGTTTCGATATACTCACGCCCCCTTTGTAGAATCGTCACTCCCCGCAAAGAAACGCTGATTTAAGTATTTCGTTATCTGTGTATTAGCTTTCCATACTTTTATATTCTATAAAAACAATCACTTTCTTCATAATGCTTCTTTTTAAGGGATCTATGCAAATAAATATAGTACAATAACCATAAATTATTTATAAACTGTTATTTTCAATCAGGCGACCGTTTCTTTAAAAACACAGTTGTTCAAATTTGGCTTATTCTGAACTCATTCTTTTTTAAATTACAATAACACTATTTGCAATAAATTTCGTAGTCCTGAAATTAAAAGTGAAAAAAGTGACACTGCATCTGAGAAATCTCCAGCAGCTTTTGAGAATAAAAAAAAACTCAGAAAACTCAGCCCATGAGGGCCAGGGCCTACTGTGCCCAACCTAGTATACGTGACCATTGGGTGTTAAGGTGCACGAGCAGATGTCCCAATAAGGAGGTCAGTCTGAAGCGAGACCTTCAGTGCTTAAGGTATCCGACTAGGTTAAAAAAGTGCTTTTTAGGAGTTTGATGTTTGGTGTTGTTTGGGTCATTAGGGAAAAAAGAAATTAATTATTGTGGAAAAAGGACTAATACATAAAACTAGAGAGTTTCTTAACTTCTTTTTATAGCATTTACTTTATTTAACTAATAAAAATATTTTTTGTGAAGTTAACTTCTTATGGCACGGTAGGGAGAAATTTCCGTTACTCGTTACGCACTACCAGTAACGGTTAGTGATGAACGTAAGGTAGAAATGAATGAAGCTCCGAATTTTCTCCCCGTTTTAAAAAACGCCATCTAATCCATACTATTTATCTCAGACAAAAAATAATTACAGAATCGGAAAAATCATTTTTTTCGCCACGATATGGTACATTTTTTTAAACAAAATAATGATATTTTCTATTTTTTACGATTTTTTTAAAAATGAGTCAAAATTGATACGCTTTTATAAAAATGGTTTCTAAATCATTCCATTTAAGTTTCCTTTCGAGTTAATGAATTGATATTTTATTCTAAATAAGTTCATGCTTTTCTCTTTTAGAAACAGTCATAAAAAAATGACTAAACCTTTTTTTTGCGATTTTTCAAAAAATACTCAAAATTTTAATTAAATATTTAATAACTTCATTATTTATAAACAATTATCTAACGAAACTTTTTTTTTTCCATATGAAGAAGAGTATTATCCGTAATCTGTTCAAAGATTGAAAAAAAAAAAAAATAGATTAAAAATTACGGCTTTTAAATTTTCTTTTGTGTTTTTCGTCGATTAGCCCTGAGCTAGAACCCACCCCCTCTTCTCATTCAGAAGCAACTTTAAAAAGCCTTTCCTCTTTTAGCCTTGTGATACATTTTTTTTTTTTTTACGTTACCTAGAAGCCAAATTATAATCAATTCTATGAATTAAAACAAATCGAAGTGTGTCTTTAATCTACCCGAAGTAGGCATTTAAATGGTTCAAAATCTATCAAAAATTAGTTTAAGGATAGTTTGTTGGATATACAGTTTTAAAATTCTTTCATGAAAATTATACAATCTATTGTTTTGAAATTTAGTGGCAACACAACATTTCTTCCAATAGTTTGGCAATAAAAGATTGTGTTTACTAAATTTTCAATAGATTGGTTTTGATTTTCTAAATCCAGTTTAAGAAGTGAGTTTTTCAATCATATATATGCTTTGGTGTAGTTAATTTGATTGTTGTGAAAGTGTTATATGGTGCTTCATTAATTTGCATTTTCAGACTACAGTGGGCAGTGGAATCTTTTGCAAACATGCCCCAAATTTTTACTGGCTCTATGTAACTCAGAACTAAAATCATATAAAAAAATTGGAGAAAAAATGAAAAACGTATAGTTTTTAAAAATTTATAAAAAACGTTCCATGCGTTTTGATTTTTTTTTTTTATATCAAAATTTCATATTTTCACCTGATTTCTTCTTTCACCCTCTTTAAAGCAATTCTTTACAAATGTATGCATATAATGTAATGTTTTATATGATAATCTACAAAATATGGGTAAACGCAAATTTTTATATAAAAATTTCAAGAATTTTAGTGATTTCCTATACATAAACTTTAATTTCTTCTTTCACACTGTCACTATTATTATAATGCATCCAAGAATTTATAACTATACATTAGATGAACACTTCTGGAAAGTTTGTTTTGTTATAATTCGAGAAAAATTGCAACGCATGGAACATTTTGCATTTTTGTTTCGAGACAAATTTTTGATTCTGAGAAAAACCTCTTTTTTCATTTTAAAGGAAATTAACTTAGTTTTTTTTTTAAAAAAAATTAAAGATATAAATATAAACTTGAAATTGAAAAACATTAATATCATACAAATATAAGATTAATGCAGAATATAGATATAAGATTCCGTAATATTTATTGCAACAGTCACATTTACACGTAATATATAGTGATAATTAGCAGAATGTATTTCATTATTATTTCATCAACCAGATAGTGTATTATGTATTTCATTAATCACAATGAGTAAAAATAAAGTATTTCAATGGGATTAAATTACAAAAATTCAACATATTTAAGGAAAATTTTTAATTTTTAGAAAAACAGCTATTTTTATTCTCAAGGAATTGATTGAATTTTCAAAGACAATTTTACCTTATCTCTACAAAACATCAGAATAATATCAACGACAAAATCAAATACTACGATTGATGCAGTCTTTTCTGGATACTTAAGCGATAGTGAGTGCAAAACCTACATTTCTTACTTTAGTTACCACAAGCGTTTGATAACAAAAGTACGTACTAAAGCACCCATAAGCATAACGGAAATAGACTAATAATGATGATACTTTTCTCAAAATACATACAATAAAATTTTTTTAAGTATTATGTATTGAAAATAAAAATTTTGTCTATACTTATACCTTTCCCATCCTAATTATTTTTATTAAATACAGTTTGAAATAATAATGACAATAATAATTTTGTTAATTATATATAAGATTACTTCAAAATAAAACTTTATTATACAGTTCAATACATGTAAGCCAAAGAAGTTAACTTCTAACGCGAGTTCACAATGATACGCGCTTTCTTTTTTAAAATTTTTTTTGAAGAATTAATTTTTTATGATAATTTGTGCACGAAAAACTGGAAATCTTCTAAATAATGCAATAAAATGCAATAGAATTTATAACATATATACTATGGGCCATTCAGAGTGTAACAAACCGCAGGTTTAAAGACAGCAACATTTAATCACATTTTACAGCAATTTTTAACTTAGAACATGCAGTAATTTTGACGAAAAATCAGGACTATCAAATTTAAATGCTAATTGAATATTTATTTCTTAAACTGTTTTTTATTCTGCGGTTTGTGACACTTCAGAGGGATCAAGAAGTATATCAATGACGTTAAAATTGCGTAATGTGCAATTCATTTTTATTTATCACGTTTTTCTTAACTTAAAAATTTAGCTAAATTTTCCTAAAAGTATTTTTTTTTCAAAAAAAAAAAGATTGATACATGTTAGTTATTTAACCCTCTAACCGGATAGTACGGAAAATTTCGTCAGTGTAAAGATGCTTCGAAAATGGACTGCACGGATTTTTCTGCCTTCAAGTAACGTTTTCAAAAGCGGATTAGCCGCACTTTTCTAAAATCCTTTCCCCCTTTTAAGGTTTAACATCTTGAAAGATAATCAGGGACGGAGGAAGCAACACAGCAGGAGTTTTATGATTCGCAGGGAACCCCGTGTTTTGACCCTGGGGCAATCGTAAAAAATCGAGGGGAAATTTCTTTAGACCCCAGGAAGTGTTAATTTGTTACCTCGTTTTTTTAAAGTTTTGTAAAGTCCCAACGCATAAGTAAAATATGTTACAATTCCCTTTTGGTTTCATATTAATTTGAAACTGTAACAAGTTGGGGCGTGTCAGTGCAATCTGCTATTTTATATAATTAGACAAATTATCTTTTTTTAAGTATATTTTTTCGCTTCATTTTTCTTATTTTAATCAAAGCTTTCAGTTTTTGAAATATGATTATTTTATTATAAGATACCGAAAAAATTAATAAAACACCAAACTCTTTAAAATTTGGAACCTTTTCAATTTTCCAACCACTAAAAATGAATAAATTTAAACTTCATCAAATAATTTGAAACATTTTCTTACACTTTGATAAAAATAGTAACGAAAAAATAACTAATTAAGATTTATTAGTTGTTTTTTTTTAGATTTCAAAGCCTAAGTATTCAGGGAAGTTTAAGTACAGTGTGCCTGGTTATATATTGTTAAAATACACCGAATTATATTTGAATTTTAAGTGCTTGAACTCTTCAGTTTACATCAAAGACAACATGAATGAAGATTTTCACTTATTTTTTTTATAACTTGAATGTTTGAATAAATGGTAATCAAAAAATATACGGAAACATTTACAGTAGACATTTATGCATATAAATAAACATAAAAATCAATTTTAAATTCGAGCTATTGAAAAACATTCCAATTATATATTGTTCAAAAATATCTATTTATACAAAATACCTCAACATTTATCTTTTTAAAGGCTAACTGAATAAGTAATTAAAATCTGGATATTTTTTGAAATCTCGATCTTATAAAGCTAGAAATTTTTGTTAGAAATTCCATTTGAAATTTCGAAAAAAAAAAAAAAAAGGCATCGCGCAGTTAAAATTATTTACCATAAGTTTTAGCAATTGTTTGAGTATAATAAAAATTTCAAATTTTATTATATAGCTTCTTTGGTATCTTTTAATATATTTCGGCCGCGGTAGCCGAGTGGTATAGGTATCGGAACGTGGCTTGCTTTGTCACGAGTTCGAGCCCCCAGTACCACTAAAGACCCGCCGTGTAGGGCAGCAATGCACGTTAAATCTGTCGAGAGCTGAAACGTCCTCCCGTTGGTGTGGTGTGGTAGTTAGGAGAGGGGTTGCCAGCTCAGGTGTCGTCCACGTCACTTGACCATGGTTCAAAATTACGTGGTCCGTCGCCAAAAGCCCTCGTGTAGCTGAACAGTGCGACGTTAATATTCAATCATTCATTTAATATATTTCGAAGATTTCATACAATTCATTTGAAAACCGCATGCTAAGAGCAAAAAACATACTAAAAAAATTGATGAATATACAATTACAATAAATTCTTACATACAGAAGCAAAACTGAGAAGCTAAAGCGTAGGAATAAAAAATTTTGAGTATATCTGAAGTAGTTTTCGAAATATTTATTTTAAAGTTTAGAAAATTTGTGTGTTATGTTATACTTAATATTAATTAAATGGTTAAAATAATGTGTTAATATTAGTCATGTAATCGTTTGATGACACATTCATATACTAATAAAAATTATCATGGTCATTGATGCGAATGTCAAGAATTTTATGTAATTTTAAATTCAGACATTAAGATGTTGATGTAGAAAATATAAAACGACCATCTAAAATACATGAAAAATGCAGTCTGCTATAAAATGATCTTGACAAACAAAATCCGGCATTTTCACTTACTATGGCAGAGCCGGCTTAGTCAGGGGCGATCTGGAAAAACAGAGAGAGAACCGCGGTTTTGATGGATGCCGCTCTAGCTTTTAAAGCTCCCAGGAAAAATTATATATATATATATAAATTACAAATGCAAAAGTAAATCTTGTAATTTTCCATACATTTTTATAACAACGAATTGTGGAATTGGCTTCCAATACATTGTTGGATTTGACAATATCTAAGGTAACCAACCCTACTTTAGATAGATTTGTACTACTTTTTCGTAATCGTATTCCTTTTAAAATTAATTCGTGCAGCCGAAATACACCTTTTGTACCCTTAAAAATTTATGTAAACTATAACGGTTAATTTTAATTTATGCAACTTGTGAAATGTTCATAATTAACCATTTCCGTCTAAACAGTTTACATGAAAAAAAAGTTTGGACTCCCTCATTCATTAGGGATTTATATAAGATTCTAACATTAAATTTTATTTTTCACCGAATAGGATTCAGTGGTAGTGTATAGTGCTTCCACACCACAGGTCTGGGGTTCTATTAACGGGCTGCGCAAGTTTGACTCTGCCTTTCATCCCCGCTGCATTGGGTCGATAAATGAGTACCAAGCTTGCTTCGGGTCTTAAACACTGAAGATCTCTCTTCAGACAGACCACCAAATCGGGACATCTGTTCATGCACCTCAGCGTCCAATGGTCACGTGTATTATGATGGGCACAGTAGTTCCTGGCCCTCATGGATTGTTGTGCTTCTGAGTTTGAGTCTTAAGTTTGAGGATAACCTCACTTTGGGGATACCCCTTAGATAAACATGTATTTCCACTCATTTGCAATTAAACATTTTTCTTTCAATTACGTTTATTTCAGAAGGAAGTTTGATTTTTCAAATGTATTTGCTTAATAACATGTATATTTGTGTATTATATTAAACATTTTATCAATCCAAAATTACATCTTTTTAGCTCCTCTATAAGCTTTAAGGATTTTACGACTGATCTTACAATCCATATACGTTTTATAGTAGTGTATTTAAAAATGATAAAGACATTTTTACGACTGTGTGAGCTGTTATGCCTCATTTATAAATATAAAAAATTGCATTCAGCTACAGTTTTTAAAATGTACTGAAATAAGTGGAGGAATAGGATATTTACATATTATGAATATTTTTGACTGCAGTAAGATATATTTATATTTCAGTTTCTTTACAATTTGAATAGAAGTTGTAAGCCACACACACACATTTTGCGAATAGTTTGATGTTGAGTATAAACCCATAGGCTGTTTAATATTGTAAAGTGTTTTACTTTGATACCAGCACACACTAAAATAAGGCTCATTTGCAGTTATATGATCAGCTTCAGTGATATTTAAATTTTCAAAAATAGTCTACACGTACGAAAACATTCTTTCACAACCGCACACCACATCTCATACTATATCTTTCCTACAGCAGGAAATATTTGTGTATACTGAAAAATTTAATACAGGATACATTTTCAAGTGTTAAATTTGTTTTTTAAATTTGGTATGAATACATTGTGGAACTGTTGGTTAACTTCACTGAACAAAATTGTTTTAAGTGTACTGTTTTGAAAGACAAAATTAATTAGGAGAACTTTTCTCACAATAGAATTTGTAATGACTGAATTGTGTGAAAATGTAGTTATCGATGTGTGACATTTTCCTTGTAATAAAAGAAACAGAAAGATAAGAAATTTAACTTGAGTAGAAAATGGTTAGAAGTACTGTCATACGCATTTGAAGAAGTATATTCCCCATTAAAATTAAAAATTATTGACTGAATGTGTGTTATGTCCATCACAAATGCCGATGTAGAAAAGGAATTTTTAATACAAGAAGTTCGAAAAAAGAAACACTAGGAAGGAAAATTAAAATTTTTCCGAAAAATATTCAGTTAACATAAAAATATCTTTTATATGATTTTAATTAAAATAAATTAAAAGTATTGAAATCCTTTTTATGCTATTTTAAATTAAAAATATAACTGAATAGAGAAAGATCGGTTTTATTTCATAAATATAATCATCGTATGTAATATTTATTGTGTTATTGCTTTAAATTGAGATAGGGCCTTTGCTCTTTTTACCTCATTACTTTTTTAAAAAACAGGAAAGTGAGCGCGTTTTCTTACTCTCATATTCAAAAATGAATACAGGATGCTTTTTTCTGGTTCAAATCGCAATACCCAAAAAAAAATATATATATACATTTTAATTTTTAAAAAATGACAGAAAAATAAATTTTCTTTGAAGAAAATATAATTATTTTTCAACTTCTAACATACTATTTATTTCATTTTTTCCTCTTTTTTTACCTTTCATTTCGTTTTTAATTTTACTGTGACTGAACATATAGGAGAAAGACACATCGAATTCGACTACGCTTTCAAAGAAGATTGCCCAAGGCAACTTAACAGCTAGCTGTAAACGATTGATCTCTTGGTTCTTACTTTACAAAAGAGACCGTACTGGGTCGTAAAATTGTCCCCGTTCGACCTCCCAAGTTCTAAAAGGGGGAAAGGAAAGAAGTATGTTGCATTTTTGACGGGAATCGCAAAATAAGAGTTAAACGCTTTCGGAATAACTTTTCAGGAGGAAGGTATCCAGTTAGAGGGTTAATAGTTACGACTTTTTAAGGCTATTTATGTTCTTTAAAACAATAAAACTATTCAGAAAATCAGTTCTTGAAAAATTTATCTCCGAACGTAGTCGGATATCTTAAGTCCCCTAACAAGCTTGACAATCATTCATCGACCCACTGCAATAGGGATGAAAGACTGAGTCACCTTGCCCTGCTGGGGAATAGAACCCGGTCATGTGGTGTGGAAGTGCGATACGCTACCACACATCCACTAAGCATTCGAAGGGAAAACAATCTACACTATTAATATTCGTAGGTAAACAAATGTGTCTATGTGACTAGGTGTACATCCTCACGAACCGCACGACGAACAAACTCGCCGAAGTTGCCAAAAGATTCGGGAATGATCCGAGGAATCCGTTTTGAACATTTATATTCCGATAGTCAATTAGTTAAAAAGATATTAATTAAAAAACTTAAAACGCATAATTATTGCCATTTTTCCCGTCAGGCGGCGAAGTTCCAATTTTCCGACATTTTTTTATCCCCAGACGTTTTTAAAACACGATCTGATTTTCTTTATGAAACTCAGACAGCAAATAATTACAGAGTCGGAAAGATCATTTACTTTTCCACAAAACGGTATAATTTATTTTACAAAATAGTTCTATTTTCTATTTTCTACGGTTTTTACGTAAAATGTGTCAAAATCTATGCGTTTTTATGAAAATGATTTCTAAATCGTTCCGCTTGCATTTTCTTTCAAGCTAAGAAAATTGTATTTTACACTAAAAAAGTTCATGCTTTTCTGTTTTAGAATCGCAGTCATTTAAAAAATAAAGTGTCAAAAACCTTTTTTTTTTTTCGATTTTTTAAAAAAATACTCACATTTTTATTTAAAAACGTAATATTTTCTTTATTTATATAAATAATCTCACGATACTGTTTTTCTGTGTGTAGAACGATATTATCCGTAATCTGCACAAATATTAAAACATTGCTTAAAAATTACGGTTTAAAAAAATTGTGCTTTTCGTTTTTTTCTCTTTTTGCGAGAAATATTGAGGCATTATTTTTTGTTTAAAAATTACCGTTGCTTCCAATAGACATATAGTTTGAAGGTATTAACTTAAAAATGAAACATGAGAAAAAAATTTTAACTTTAACAAATGTCGCAATGCAAAATGGAATATATATCTTCCTTTTATTTCTTTTTTTCCGAATATTTCGTGGATGGCTCGCTTAGAGCGCTGGATTGGTAACTTGTACCCGGGTTCGAAACAACATCATCGCTTAGTTTTTATGATTTTTTGAAAAAAAATATTCAAAATTTTATTCGTACTTTTAATAACTTCGCCAGTAATTGCGTAATTGGAAAGATAATTATTTCGTCACGATACATTATTTTTTCTTCTTTATTTTTACAAAACAACTATACTTTATATATTTTATGATTTTTTCTAAAATGAATCAATATCGAGGCGTTTGTATAAAAATGATTTTTAGAAAAACTCATACTGTGATCTTTTACAGTTAGTGATTTAAAAAATAAAATGCCGAAAACATTTTTTTACGATTTTTTTTGTGCAATAATACATTACTTTTTGTGCCACTAGATGGCTGCACCTGTCAAGCTGTTTAAGAACCAGTGAATGCTCACTTACTTGACAGCTCTGATAGTGACATAGGAAAGGAAATTTCTATGACAATATGTTATGCATTTAAAAATGTTCGTGCAACGCCGTGGGAAAAAAACCTGTCTGAGTAAAAAAGAAGCGAAAAAATTTCGAAACAGGGAACTTTAAGTTATACACTCGGTAAAAGCCCGAGCAACGCCGGGCTAAGTGGATTGTGGGATGTAACTCATTTTGAAAAAGAGTATTAGAAGTGCTAGTTTTGTGACGGAAAGAAAAAATTTATAAAAATAGAAAAAGCATATGCAACGCCGGGTCATGCAGCTAATATTATATAAAATGCACGCAGAAGAACGTACAATATGTATAGAGAGGTATATTCGCCGTATACTCCCCCCCCCGCTTTTTTTTAAGAAGAAACCTGCATTGCACGTTAGCAATGGTATTATATTTTAAAACCAATTATTCGAAGTATTTCCCCAGGATTTTGAAAAAAAAACTGTGTGTTTCTAGAAAAACAACCCCTTAAATTCATAAGTAATGCAATTTTTTTTAAAAATGAACAATATTCTGATCTTTGTAGAAGTCTTAAGTTTTTTTTTACGTACACGTCCTTTTTTTTTTTTTTATTTGTGAAGCTTTTATTTCCAGCTTTTACGTGCATCCGTAAATTTCGATCTTATTTTTTGTGTTAAAAGTGCGTGTTATATGCCGGATTTTACGATATATATATATATATATATATATATATATATATATATATATATATATATATATATTACATATATAATGTGTATAAACTCATGGCGATATTCATAAACTCAATGAATATTCAAAAATAGTTTCAAAATAGTTTATAGTTTATAACAAATAAATTATTTTGTTGCAATACGAGTTAAAGTAGCTATTTGCATTTTGCAACTGCCATCTTTAAAGCTTAGAATAAATAAATGAAACGTGGATTCCTCGTTAAATACTATAATTTTCTGCTTTTATTTTAAATTAGAGTACACAATTCAGCTATAATTTATTATTTCTAGTTTAGTGACATGTGCATTTAGCTGAAACGATTCATAACTTTGGTATAAAGCCAATTTGGAAAGGAATTTCAAACTTAATGCAAAAAAATAAATTTTTGAAAACGGCTTCTTGTTGAAAAGTGTCCAAGCAATATTTCATTTTAATTCTCTTTCACTTAAACTAGCCAAGAATTTATTTTTGTGAGTGTGAAACAAGATACGCTTATTTTTGTTATTTCAAGTCATACAATGTTATAAAATGCAATTATCCGAAAATATAACAGGGCTGACACAATGATTATCTATAATTATTCTAAATGAGACAAAATTGTAAAATATTTATGGTACTGAAGGGAAATATAACGCTGGCTCTCAGAGTAAGTAGGAAATTAATTTGAACAAGCAGCGTTTTAAATTAAATGTCAAATCGCAATTTCCATTTTAATTAATATTTATAGACTATATATTAGGCTTTATACTCATGTGATTTGTTAATTCATTTTCTCAATACTAAATCAGTGAGAACATAAATGATAGTAAATCTTAAATCATTCGAATTTTCTTTTTAAAAAAATTAGGTTTATTTTGAAGAAATTAAATTTTAGAAAAATACTTACTTTATTTATAAGTTTTAACTTGAAAAATGTTGCGAAATTTTCATTCAGTTAAGTATATGTTTTGGTAATTTTGATTTAAACATTTTTTAACGATTAATCATAGTAATTAATATACACTCAGACCTCCATATAACGAACCTCTATATTGCGAATTTTTCTATATGGCAACTTTTTCCTGGAACCAAGAACTCTTCACGATTTTCTTCGTAAAAAAATCTCCCAATAGCGAAGTGCATTTTCTATATAACGAACTTTTTCTCTTGGAAATCATTTTTTTTTCAAAATTTTTGAAGTATTTCAGGACATTTCAAGTTATTCTTCCTTTTAGCACATTTTATGGTGGAGACATAAACCTTGCACTGGTTTTATAAGTTGTCTAACTCACCGAGAGTAATAGGACTCTGGGCATTTCATCTAAGAAGTGCACTCTTTAATTTCCATTGTCCAGTTCATTTAAAAACTCTTCGATATCCCATTTCACCCTCAGTGGAGTCTTGTGTCCTTGAACTAGTCTCCGTTCATTTGTAGTGTTGATCAGTCATGCTGGTAATTCGTTTCTTGTAACTCGAAAGTGTCAAAACTTAAGTGCTTCACCATTTAAGAAAAAAATTTAAATCTTCAGGATGTGGATAAAGGCGTCAAGAAACTTTCCTTGCAGTTTTTCTTTCTCTTTTTTTATAGGTAAGATATATAAAATAAATCTATATTAATTTAAAAAAGACGTGAATAATTACTTTCTTTAATATGAAATGTTTATGAATTTAAAATTTGTTTCTTATGGTTTATAAAGAAAATTGAAAGATGAACCTCTATATAACGAATTTTCCATGTAACGAACTTTTTTTTCGAGATTCAGCGACTTCGTTATATAGAAGTTCGACTGCATTTCAGGAGAAATCGAGATTTAAAATATATACGAAACTAAAGTTCCAAATAATCAAAGATTGTCTAAAAAATTACGTAAGATAATTAAGTAATCTTTAAGAGCGCAATTGACTACAACGTAGAAATTCAATAATTTTATTTTGGAAAAACTTGTTACAAATGTTACGGCAGTGTTTTTGGAAAATATAACAAAACGCTTTGAGAAGAAAAATACTTTGGATTTTTTTCTCGAGAAAAAGATTACTTTAGATTTAAATCTTCCTACAGAAGAACTGTCACACCTTGTGGTCGCATGTGAAATTGGATGTACAGATTCACAAGAGGCATTTTAATAAAATTAATAACTTTATTTACTTAGCAAATTACTATGAAAAGATTGTTTAAACGAAGAGAGCTGCAAACTTAATTACTAACCTAAATATTAATAATCATTCTTAAAATACTTAACATTGATTATTAATTCCACAGCAATGATGATTTTTTTCCGTAGAGATCTCGGCTGTCCTTACTGAAACTCCAATGGCTTTAAATGTTATACATCTAACTTCAGTCTCAGCCTAACGACCATCGTTTACTTCGCTCTATTTGCTTGATTTTAAATAGAAACTAACATTTGCATAATCATGATTCCTCCACGGAAAGCGATTTTATAATCATATATTTTTTTAATAAAGATTTCTCCAGAGGACTTGGAAAGGTGTGAATAGGACTCGCGCGTTAAAAGCTCGTTAATTATGTTAATTTTTCCAAGTTGACGTCAAGGTCAAGTAGAAATTTAAAAGGAAACATACCATTGCATGTGTCGTCCTTTTGTCACGACTTTAACTCAAATTCACTTGGTCCCTTAACAGAAACCTGGCGTTTCTCAAAATGCTGCGAGCCCCTCCCCCTAGGGGGAGGGGGTCCTAATAACTTTACGAAGGAGCGAGAGCATAATGAATAGTCGGAAACAAAAGATTATTTTAAAAAAATTATTAATTTACTGAAAGTGTGTAAACAGACACAAAAAATACATTTTGGCATAATAAAAAATAAAATACTCATACATTTGCATAATACACTTATAAATGTATCAGTAATGCCCAATGTGTATTTTGCAATTGATTTAATAATACTAAGTTAATAACATGGGTGTCACCCACATATAAAATTATATACAAAAACTAAAACTGATCTTGATAATTTGTACGGTTTATAATTAATCTCATAACTGCCGATTTAAAGTTACATGATTCGCTCCCCAAAATGTCACCTTTTTTTCACGTAGGCACGCGTATGTGATGTATTGGGAAAAATGAATAAATAAGCAAATCCTCTGAAATAAAATCCTTCGCAAACACTGTCAAGGTTCTTTTAATGTATTTCAAAGCCTTTAGAATTATTTTATGGATAGCGGTGCACAAAAATAATCGTATTTCGGAAAGATATACGTCTGGGGCAATTAATGATTTGACTAAGCGAGACGTTTATGTTAGCCGGTGACACTTACGAGGTTAAAGTCGCATTGTAGCTTTAGCGTCCAAGTATAGTATTATTGAATTATATGCATTGTTATTTTATCGATACAGGCAGGGGGCACGATGAAAACTATGATTGAAAATTGGGTCGCAAATACTGAAAGTTTGACAATCAATGCAGTGACTCTAGTGTTCCGTCGAATTGCGCCGATAATAAGCAATATATCAATCAACATGTCATACATGTGTAAATAAAACATTTCAAAATGTGAAATTAGGTCTCATTTAAAAATAATATAAAATAATAAAATAAATGCATACATATATTTACAATCAAATATGTTTACCGCAAGACCCGGTGTATAACATGCACCCATACTTTAAAGCTACTATTGTTATTAATTTTTAGGTATATTCGTCATGTAACACGCATTCCCCTTTTCACGAGGAACCTGAAATGTATGTGTGTGTGTGCAACGCTTTTATGTTTTCAGGTCATTTATTTAAAGTATTATTCCAGACTTTTGAAAAAAATACAATATACTTCTAGAGCAACCCTTTAAGTCCATTAAATATGTCATTTATTTTAAATAAACAGTTTTCCCATTGATATAGAAGTCTAGTTTTTTATGCTCATCTCTTTTTTTTTTTTTTTTATATTTTAGAAGCTATCATTTTTGTACCCGGCATAGAATGCTCACGCGTAAACTTTGATTATATTTCTCGTGTTCAAACGGCACGTTATACATCTAAATATGACAATTAAAATATTAAATAGAAAATTGAATACAGGCTCCTTTTCTAGAAATTAAAATTCTAAAACATGACCAAATTTCACTTAACACTCGAAATTTCTACATATTTTTTCGTGAGCTACTTTTTACGTAAATTATGTTGTTGTTATCGTTACTTATGCCACCCGATCGACAGTAAGATCAGATCAAGAACCACGAAATTCATTACGGCAAGGAACCAGTTGTACGCATGTCGTTAGCTTTAGCTTTGAGCATCATGCAGGTAAAAGTAAGATTTGGCTCGGTTCCACCCCAACTTTGAGGGAGAACACCCTGAGGGTGATCAGATGCCACCCACCTATCCTCCTTCCACCAACCGGCTCGACGGTATTTACAGTATCCCCATACCGAGAAGGCACTATACATTTACAAACATTAATGCCTTCTCCGGGATTCGAACCCACTCCCTACGACACCTCAGTCAGCGTCACTAACCATTATACTGAATGGGCAGTACGTAAATTCGAAAATGACTCTATTCAATGTACTCGTATTTAACTAAGGAATTCAAAAAACACCATCTCTGTAATTCATTTTATTTAAAGCGATTATTTTCCTGCATACCCTTCAACAAACAGTACATCTCTTAGAAACAAACGATATGGGTCCAATTTCTTAAAGTAAAGGAAACAAATCATCCATGTGTAAGTTACTTAAGTCTTCTCGCATTATTTTCTCGAAATCACAGAACAGCAGAGAAAAAAAATCAGTATGTAGCTAATGAGTTAAAACTTCGAGGTTATAAAAAAATACAAGTGTCAGAAGTTGTGATTAAAATTAAATTATCTCAAGAGGTCAGGTGAATACTTATTCTTTTCTATTAATTCATTTCATACTTTAGATAATGCAATTAACGTTTTTATTATATTTTACGGCATTTGCATATCTTCTATCTTCATTATACGAATGGGGGTGGGAAGGAAAGGAAAATGAACTTCAAATAGAGTGACAGCTAAAAAAAGAGCCATCCATGTTTTCCATGCCTCATGGCAATAATAGGTACTGTAGTATGTTTAATGATTATTTACTACTTAAAAATGACGATAAAGAATTTCGGAAAATATTTTTAAATTTAATAATTACTGTCGATTGCGCTGTTAAAATGTATTGTTTGTGTTTTTATATCCTCTCCGATTAGTATCAAGGATCAAAACTTATTTTTGTTGTTATTTCATTAAATGGCAAACAGTTAAATTAAAAAAAATTCGCTTTCTCGTGATGTGTCATAATTCTAGCGACTAAAAGAATACATTTAAAAAAAAGTACCAAATTTCATACTCCACGCGGGGAAAAATATAAATGTAGGTGAACAGTGAACCAAGATGGCCACAATTAAGTTACTAAAAGTTATTTTTAAGTCTCATTTTTATTCAAATGAATGTCGTAATTTATTTCCGGAAATTCCAATATCCAATATTTCCTGAAAATATTTAAATAAGTATTTCATAGTTATCTTAAATGGTTTCTGAGAATGATCTAAAACTGGAACCAAGTTTATTTCCAAGTATATTAACAGTTTTCCCTCCTTATTCAACTATTTTGCGTAGTTTGGCCTTTCCCATTAAATTTAAATTCATAAGAAAATTGGTTTTATTTAAAAAATGATTGGTTAAAATATTATTTATTCGCATTTATTATACATTTCCTTAGACAATTTGATAGGTTTAAAATTGAGTTTTTGAAAGATATATTGTGTTTACATTACATCGAATGCCACATCAATGAGGATTTTTCAAATAATGAAGAACTTCAGCAGAGACAGATGCAGCACAATGAAAAATAAGTGATGTCAATTTTGAAAATGGGAAATAAATGGAAGAGATATTTATTTTGAAAATGTGAAATATATTAACAGTAGAACGTCCGGTTTTTCGATTACCCCTAAACGTCCTTGGTGTCATTTTGACACCGATATGAAATATATAAAGTAATTATTTTGACTAAATAAATGCAGGACTACTGTTCAGTAGGGTTTAGCTTTAACACTTTTTAATATTATTTTAGATAATTTTCATGTATATAACCCTTTACATCATATCAAAAACTGAATTTGACATTATGTTTTGTATAGCTAGTTAGATTACTGCTTTGTTGCAAAACATTTCGAGTCGCAAATCTTCCCGAAACATTACTATTATGCGGTATCCATTATATGCTATCCCAATCCAGATATATATTAGGATATACTGGAACATTCTCAATTACATTTGCACTTTATTCAGATTTATCACGGTAACTTTTATTCAATCTTATGTCTCCATCGGAATCTAAATTAGAGCCAATTCATTCTTAGAAAGATCACGCAACAAATTATCAATTCCATCAGGGGTTAGACCATTTCTAAAAGCCATCTTTCATGGTTTTTGATC
The DNA here is from genome assembly GCA_019973935.1 of Trichonephila clavipes. Classification (NCBI taxonomy): domain Eukaryota; kingdom Metazoa; phylum Arthropoda; class Arachnida; order Araneae; family Nephilidae; genus Trichonephila; species Trichonephila clavipes. The sequence continues at coordinate 237,746 of BMAU01000594.1, read as the reverse complement.
TGCACTAGGTCAAAAATTCGAAGGATTTTTTTATGCGAGCAGATAAGCAAATACTATGTAATGAAACAGACAGAACAATTTTAGTATAATTGATTCATTTCCACCATAAACTCTATAACACTGTATTCAAGGTTAAAAAAATGTGCGATAGAACTTTGGGAAGTTTGTTTTACTAATAGTACCTACTTAGTGGACTATATTTTGTTGTTTTATAATGGTAAGTTACCATGCTATCGAAATAACACCTGCAGGCGTTCTAGGTAAATTTAGTGGTAAAATCACTCCTAATAAACTAGGAACCACAAAATATTTCTGTGTATTCACCAGGGTAAATGATTAAAAGTCACAAAAAGTTTCCAAATTCCCTGCCAAAACGCAGAAAGGAGAACAAGGTAAACAGGCTGCGGTGTCAAATTGACATCGACGGACGTTCTAGTGTTAATGATTCTTGTTTTGGCTAAATACAGAATCAGTGCCAGTATGTATGATACTTTGAAAAGGGATCCTAGGTGTGCACCATTTCGTTTTCAGAACTCTGCTCTGGTAAGGCATGTCCAGTCACACTCCAGACGTTTAATTGAGGAGAGATCAGAGACAATGATGTAATAATCTCCCCCTGGAGTGATTATCTCTTTGAGTATCAGTGTAAGCTAGAGGCGTATGATTAACAAAAGAACTAGAAGGAAACATTATCTTAATATGACTTTGTTAAGATTTTCAACTTAAACCTTTAACAAATTAGATTATAATAATTTATGTGAGATATAATCTACGATGGCAAAACACCACACACAATATATTTATAATAACGAATTAACCTGACTCGGACCACTATCAATAACTGAATCACTTACATCAGTGTTTCTTAAACTGTGGGGCGCGCCCTCCTTGAGGGGCGTGACAACTCTACGAGGGGGGCGTGAACATATTGAAAAGTCGAAAACAAAAGATCATTTAAAAAAATTATTAATTTACTGAAAGTAATTAAACTAAATACATTCTGACATAACAAAAAATGAAATAAACATTTACACGGATATAATACATTTATAAATGTATCAGTACTACACAGTGGCGCACACAAGGGGGGGTCCGGAACACCCCTCCTCAAAGCCCTAGATTTTTTTTCAGATTGATTATAATTCTAAGCATATAGTACGTAAAATTTAATTAATTACTTGTTATTAATGATTAATTTTATTAATTAATGATAATTATTTATTCAAAAATTAGTTTTTTTCTGTGTTTTGTTCCCGAAAATCGACAAAATCAAAAGGAGCATGATACAAGAATGGTGAACTTTTAACCCCGGACTCCCCCTTGAAAAATTCCTAAGTGTGCCACTGGTACTACACAATGTTTCTTATAATTAATTTAACATTACTTAATAAAGAACAAGTTTAATAATTACCATTGACCCCATGGGACTCTATCACATATAAAATCACATACAAAAATTAACACTTATCTTGATAAATTTTTGTACGGTTTATAAAAAAAAATCCCTTTACTGCTGATTAAAAGTTACGCGATTCGCTTCCCAAAGTCAACCGTTTTCCACGTAGGCGCGCGTATGGGATGCATTGAGTGTGTGTGTGTAGGGGGGAATAAATAAGCAAATAACCTGAAATAAGAAAATCCTTCGCAAACATTGACAACATCCTTTTATTGCATTCCAAAGCCTTCAGACAAATTTTATGGAAAGCAGTGCACAGAAAAGGTCTTTCTTTGGAAAGACGTATACATACGTCCTGGGAAATTGACGCTTTTGCTGACAGAGATGTTTATATATTCCGGTGGCACTTAAAAGGTTAATGTCGTATCGTACTTTTATCATCAAAGTATATCATTGAATTCAATACATCGTTATTGTTTCAGAGAGGCGCGACTAAAATTATGATTGAATATTGGGTCGCGAATATTGAAACTTTGAGAAGCACTGACTTTCACTGAATTCTAATGCAAACACTGATCCTAATTTTAAGTCATCAGTCCTACCTTGTAGTATCAGTAAACAATCACAATAGTTTTAGATGAGGTCTTGCGATAACTCGTGTGCAATGGTATGCACCTTGATCAATGTATCTATATTATGTATAATTACTGTACTTCGCCACGTAATGTTATCTGAAACTTCATCAATCTAGAACCATGAATTATCTAATTGCCATCACGCTAACTCTAACTTCTGATATTTAAAAGCTTCCTAATTTGCATCATTCATTCACACTTCACTTCTTGGATTTGGTTGGAAAAGAGTTGCCATTAATTCTGGCCCCAAAGAACCCAAGGGAAATGTTAAAGAAAAGACGCGTGAGCCCGTGACAATGGTACAGTGAATTTATTTGTACATTTTACTAAAAGTGTTCGTTGAGGCATACAATGAACACTCTAGCATTATCCTGCAGGTAAAGGAAATTGTCCTCCCTTCCACAGGAAGAAAGGTTTACAGCCACAGCACGTCATATATGCATCTTTCAGTCTTTATATTTCCCTGAATACAAACCAAAGGGGGTTTTCATAATAAAAAATATTTTTCTAAATCATGATATCACCAATTCGAATGATGGTTGCATTGGAACTGTCGCCAAGTAAGCGCCATAATTATCTGTGTCACTTTAAAGTACATACCACCCTTGCTTCGTGATATAGAATCGAAGACAGTCAAAACCTCGAACAAGCAATCAGTGGATAATGATCTTGGTCGCATTCTATTCTACATCCTGCAAAATGACGGTAGAAGTTCCTTGAAGAGATTTCGGTTCTCGTTAGTCAGCATCCCGCAAAATTAAATTTTCTTGATCAGATTATCTTTGTCCCTTACGGTGGTTCATGAACATGTCTAAGTGGATGGTAACTCAGATTTACATAAATATCAATCTGCCCTTGTCAGTTTAATCATTTTACTTCACGTTAAATTGTATTTTTCCTGTAAAAACGTCTGTTGGTGGTGGTCTTACTTCCCTGCTGTTACATGTGTCTTCTAAAGAAAGGGGGAAATCCTGCAATAATTTCTGAAATTTCTTCAGGGTTTTGACTTTCCTGCAATTTCATTCTTATTTATCCTACTCAAACACAGAGCTTTGCATTTTATTTCATTGCACGTGTCAATGAGATACGCCTAACTTGAGTAACTTCTTGATGTTGCTTTATCAATGCTACATAGTGTTTGTATTCAATTTTATAAGCTATGTAGTCACAAGGAAAAGAGCAACGTGCGTCCATTTACACTTTTATTACCGCATTATGAATTACTGCAGTTTTTTTCATGCAATATTTTTTTGAATCACTGCATTGAAAATAGAGGGTGTGACAAATCTATACGGAAATTTATCACTAACCTTCTGAGACGTATTTTTTAGGGAAATTTAATTCCCTACCTATTTCCAATCAACTCCAAAAAGAGGACAGGGATTTCTTATTATATGCAGATTAGATAAAGTATTTAAGTCAAACGGAATAGTAAAGTGAGAGGCAGTAGGAAAGAGAGATTGAAGCAAGAAGTTATAATTGTGAAGTTAGAGATTCATTATTGAAGATTTCTAGGTGGATAATTTAGGCACAGGTAGAGTTGAGATTCAGTGTGGTAAATATTGGTTTATAATTAAAGTATCATTAAAGTTTTATATTAGGAGTGAGATTAAAGTTAAATGTTCGGTAGGAACATTATTGAGTATAATTCGTGGATCTCTTATTGCGGTAATCTCTGCGTGATCGATATTCTAACTTTTAATTAATTGGATCATTAAATATTTAAGTTAATATAAAGAAAAGTCCCTTTTAAACCTCATAAAGCTATTTTGACTTATTTGTTAGTAAAAGTCTTTGATTCTATTTGGAAAAGATAACCAAATAAAGAAAGTTATTTATAAAAATGGCTACTGGTTCTTTTTTGACTAAAAATTATTCTTGTTCTCATAGTGAGATCCAAGGGGATCTTCACAAGGGATATACATAAAGAAAATAATCAACTTTGGGAAATTTAATCCGTTAGAGCTAATTAATTAAAGATATTCAACTGTAAACTTTATTATATACACTGTTCACTTAAAATAAATAGTCAAATCGTTTTGTAAGTTTTTCATTAAAATGTAAAAAAATAAGACACCTTTTGACATTCAAAAGTGACAATCTTCGCAATCCGCTGAAAACGCTGTCAGCTGAAAACGCAATTTCTGCTATAAAACTATTCGTCTTTGCCGCTAAAATACTCGTCATAGAACACGTTCTGTCATATATCTTGGAAGAGTGGATTTAAAAGAATGTTCCTGTTAAATATCGTCAGAGTATTCGTAAAAATGGTCTTTCTATGTAATTTTAAAGTGAGTGATACTTATAAACACCGTCAATAGGGGTAAACAGTTAAAGCGGTAATAAATAAAATTATTAAGCATAGAAAGAAAAGTTGAACTGGTGAACAGTATTATATCGAATTTAAACAATCACTAGAACATGTGCAAGATACATTATTTGTGCGTATGATTTCTTTTTGATAATGATAGGTATTAACTCACACGTGCATATCGATAAATAACAGCTGTATAATGTAAAATTGGTTGAATTTCCTGAAGACATCAGGCAAGAGGTACTACATATCCTTAAGTAAATGCCTTGGAAAATATTTGACTATATTCTGACATAAATCGTTATTGAAAATTTATGCCATTATGCATTGTTTAGAATTTGTATATTGAGAAAAAATAAAGTTTTAATCTTAATTTCAGCACAAAATTAGAATTTCAAAGCTAATCGTATTTTTTCAAAACATATTAACTATATAAAGCTAGGACTATACCTATATCCAAAGGAAACTAATTTAAAATGCGTGGAATATTAACTTTATTAAACAATTTTGAGAAAACTGAAGTTTCAGAATATTATTAAAAAAGTAGTAAATTAGTAATTTTATTAGAAAATTCATCTTTACTAATTTTTGAACAAATGAACACTAGTAGAATTCTGCTTCATATTAATTTTTAAATTATGTGTCAGCTTTACATTTTGAGAAACTGTGCTTATAACGTATATAACGTTACAAAAATCAAAGATGCTTCTTTTATCATTGATTTTAGGAAATGCACTTGGTATTTAGACGTGTCTGTTTTATAAAAGCAAAAGGATTTGAATTAAATATATGACATCCAATTCATATATAACTGTTATATATATAACTAGTTATATATATTATAATAGTTATATATATTCATATATAACTATTTCTTTAATGTATAGATTTTCCCCGTACTGAACACATTTTCAGAAATCTGTATCAAACCATTAATGGATATATAATAATTTAAAAGAATACAATTTTCCAATAATTATGTTTGGATTTTTTTTTTAAATTATATTTTGGTTCCAATGAAAATTACGCAGTAAAATGACCTGAAAAGTTCACTGTTAAAATAAATATTTATCCAAAGTCAAAAAAGAAGGATGAAAAAAAAAGTAAAAAAAGAAAAAAAAACCGTACAAATTTTAAAATAGGTGTGTGAAGTGTAAACATACACATCTTCATTTTACATTTCAAAACGAAAAAATATATAAATCATAATAGACAGTATATTTGCTTTCATAGTTACATCACTCAACACGAAGATAATTCTGCTTTTATCTCTTTGTCTCGACTTTTAGATAGTGAGATTTATATTTTTGACGTACGTGTATTGCAACACACTCGAACTTTTAGCTCCAAGGAGTTAAAATCAAAACAAAAAAATAAATCGTAAGACTTTTTTGCCGTTAAGCTTCCGAGTTTATTTGGTCGGATGCGCACCAAACGGAATGCAAATAAGGAAGCTTAGCAAAACGAAGTGGAAAGGCCTTTTCTTTTGTAACGCAACAACGTGGATTTTCTTTTCCTCGATCTACAGCCTGGGAATACAACAATAACTTTGTGAAACTTACCCTATGGCACGAATAAATTCCCTCGAATTTATACGAAATAAGCTAGGAGAAGCAGTTGAAAAAGGTCACTTACGAAATACATATTTTCACATTGCATTTATATTGGATGCTGCTGGAGTAATATGAATGATTTTTTTTGTATTTATGGATTACATGATTTGAGGAATGTTTTAAGTGTAGTTTACTTAATTTTCCTCAAGAAAAAAAGGTTTTATAAATTTAGGAAATCTTTAATTTACTTTTTTATCGGTGTTTTGCATTCCATTATATATATGAGGGTTGAGATTAACATGTGAATGGATCACAAACGTGTGCCGTCCTGCAAGCATGGCATGTATACAAAAGAACAGATGACTCTGTGATAGCTGATAGTATCGCAGTGAGGGCTATGAAATCAGTCAGTTATTGCGGTAATCTCTGCGTGAACTTTTATCACTATTCTAACCGACCTTTTAGGGAAATTTAATTCTTTTAATCAACTCCAAAAAGCGGACAGATTCCTTATTATGCAGATTAGATCCAGTATTTAAATCAAACGAGTCATTAAATTGAAACATTTATAGTGATTTTGAATTAAATATTGTTGTTGAAGATAAATTAACTTCATGAAGAATTGAGATTCCGAGTGGTAAATATTATTTTGAATTTAAAGTCTCACTCAAGTTTTAAGAGTCAGAGCAATAAGAATATTATTAAATATAATTCTGGGACTTATTGGTAATTTCTGCGTGATCGTTATTTAAAGTCTTTGATTCTTTAAACCTCATAGTATTATTAAAATTATTGTTAATAAGAAAAGATAACCAAATAAAGAAAGTTATTTATAAAAATGGCTACTGGTTCTTTTTGACTCAAAATTATTCTTGTTCTCAAAGTGAGTGAGAGACCTCAAATGGGGCCCAACTTATAAATCCTGAGAATAGAGTGGATCCTGTTTTAGAATCATTCCCAATATTTTTTCGGGAATTGAGAAATAATGATTTTTGGGAATATTGATAATCCGTTATGAGATACCGCTAATTAAAAGTTAAAGGATATTCAACTGGTATAGAGTCATTGAAGATAAGACAACAGACTACGCGCACTTAAAACAGGCATTGTCTGTTCAGAAACAGGTCAGAACTAAAACGCGATTTTATTCCTCATCACAAAGACGAGATCAAATCGTTTTTTATGAATTGTTTTCATTCCTTTAAACTAAAAATGTCGGAGGAAAAAAATAGATCACGTTGTTTTTAGAACCTGACATTCAAAGTTAGTCCACGAAATACAATCTTACAAATCGTTGAAAATACGAAGAACGTTTTATGCAAAAAATCAGAGGTTCTTTAGTTCAGGACTGAAAACGCAATTTTTAATACCCGGCTAGACAGGAAAATAGGAAAACAGAAGTATTCGTCTTTAGCCGACCACAAAATTTAATCGATTCGAAAACCAACACAAAATCGTTCTGACGCCAAGGTGGACAATCGGATATCTTCGACAAAGTGGGTGGATTTAAAAAATGAACGAAGTAGAAATTCTTTAAGCTGATTATGGGGGTAATCACGAGGTACGGAAAATCCTCGCTTGGGATCATCGGCCTATCAAAGTATCCTCTATAAGATTGACCCTAGTGGTATGTCCCTATTCTATTAAATTTAAAACTTGGGACACGGAGCGGAGAAATCTTTATTTCGGAGGAGGTATTATTTTTCATACCGACCTCGTCAAAAGACGAAAGATAGAGGCACAGGTAGTCATTTGGGTAGAGTCAGTTACAAATTCGAATCAATAAAACCCTAAATTCCATTACTTGATAACATGCAGTATTAGTATTTTAGGATTGATTTTTATGAAGCGTCGCGATTAACATTAGATTTTGAACAGAAATCCTATCATTCCCGATCATTTAAACAATCGTTGATATTGGATCTAGAATCGAAACTGATGACGAGCAACAGAGGCAATTAAAAGCCTTATTTAATTTTTAAAGGGCGATAACCGATTAACGCATGTTGTATATCATGAGATAATACTGGAGATAAGGTAGTGTCGAGACCATACGTGCATCAAACAAGGCATTATTGATTATCACATAGATAAGATGTTACGGGATGGTACAATTTGTCCTATTAATTGGTTGAATTTCTAATGAAAGAACAATGACCTTCCTCCAGATTCTCCCGAGGCGTATTTTCGCGATCGATTATCGAAAGTAGAATTACCAAATATCCTCGATATCCATTAAGTGAATGACTTACTCACCAAAAACGTTATGTCCACTCTAGATCTCAGAAGTGGCTATTTTCAGTTGGCGACAGTCCAAAGGACATAGAAAACAGCGTTTATCACTCGCAATGGCAATTTATGCCATTATGCGATATAATCCTCCAACCTGTTATTGGACGCGTTTGTACATGGACGATGTTATTATAAGTTCCATCGTTCAAAGATCTTGATCATTTAACTCAGCCTTATTACAAAACGTTAAATAAAAATTTCATGTCACTTCGCTAAAACTCAAATATTTTAGGCCTGATTATTAGTAAAGAAGGAATAGAAACTGGCAATAAGAAAAATTAACTGAAACCTAAAATAAAGAGAAGTGTCAAAATAGGACGGGTATACCTATATACGCAGATATATGCGAACCATTGTAAACTAAAAAAAAAGGGGGCGAAGTTTAACTGGTCGGGAGAAACACAGGATTCTTTTTGATCAGATCAAACGCACACTTTATTTTGCAATTACCAAATTTTTCTGAACAGTTCAATTTATTCACTGATGCTAGTGGGGTCGGATTATTAAAATCAAAACCTATTGCTTTCGTCTCGAACCCTTAATAAAGCAGAACGTAATTATACGGTTACCGAAAGAGAATGTTTGGCATCTTTAAATAAGTTTAAAACTTTTTTGGAACCTGTGAAATGAACACGCAGTTAACGAAGTTAACCAATGGTAAAGAATTTATCAAGTTGATCATGGGCATTGAATTTTTTAACATTGGGATGGTGTCAAAACGTGGTCGCAGATTTTATCAAGAAATCCAGTTTGAGGGGTCGCAAACTGCGCAGCTGAGCCCTCGCAATAAATTCCCGTGAACAATTCATTAAGAACAGAGGGAAGATTCTGAATTAGACATATTTATCGATACTTAGAAAACCCTGATGACGGTTCTGTTAATGCGACGGTTTGAGAGTTGGTCCCAGGACTTCAATTAATAAATGGTCTCCTTTTTACGCGAAGTATTTTTCTAATCTGAGAACTAAGAGTTTATATTCTGGTTCTTATAAATAATGAAAGAATTTCATGATTTGGCAATTAAAGAGGAAGACATATCTTAAACTACGTGACACGTGCTATTTTCCATTTATGAGAAAATATATATTTGAATATGTTTCAACCTGTGACCGGTGTCAAAAGTTTAATTATAAAAACGCGCTACCAGCTGGTCGTTTAATGCCTATAGTTTCGAAATATCCAAATGAAATTGTAACGCTAGACTTATTAGGCCCCTACCCCGCATCCCGACCCGAGAGATATAAATTCATATTAGTTATAACTACCACTTCACTAAGTGGTGTGAGCTGATTTCTAAAGCTTCAGCCCGACAATAGCTAATTTTTAATACCCGTTACGGAGCTCCGATTTCTGATAAGATAACGGCCCCCAATTTATTTCTGACGTATTTGAACATCTCAGTCACAGGTTGGACATCAAACATATGAAAACGGTAACGTACCGACCACAGTCTAATCTCACGGAGAGAGTGAATAGAAATTTAGTTCAAATGATAGCTAAGAAAATCATGAAAATTATGGGACCAATTTACACGAGTTCGCTTTCGCAATAAATGAGACGACAAATAAAAACTCCGGCTGAGTTGTTTTTGGGAAGGAAAATCATTTTTTAAAATAAAATGTTACGGAGGATGCGAAATATGTTGGTAGGAACATCGAAAGATTATTCGATGAGGCAAGACGAAATATGCAAAAAAAAGCATAAGTCTTGGGAAAACATTACAATCTCAGAAGGAGGGATGTACATCAAAGTGAACGATTTGGTTTTACTCAAACACATTTCTTAAGTGCTGCAAGGAAACAGGTGGGAAAATTTATGCCTAAAAGGTCCCTATAAAGTTTTAGAAATAAAAGGAAATAATTTAGTTATTTGGAAAAACGGAAGAAATATAACTGTTAATATTGATCAGGTTCGAGTGTACCGACCTCGTCAGTCAGACACGATTAGTTCGATAGTCCGGTAGAAACTCTTATGACGAACAAGAAGTTAGTCATAAGTCGAATAGATCACATCAAGGACAGTTTAAAGAGCATAGGAAAACCTCTAGTCAGGAAAGTGAGGGGTGTAGATCACGGCAGGGTAACACCACACGGGGAGATCCCCAGAAATAAACGTAAAATTAATAGTACTGCGTCGAAGGACCAAGCTTTAAAACGATCCAAGATATGTAGGAAAAAGATCACGACAAAGGGATCTGATCATCAGGACCGGAAAAGACGCGCTCCTGAGCAAGGGCAGGGAGTCAAGAGGTCGATCCCTTCCTCGTTCTCGTCCAAGAATTATAAGTTTCAAAACATAATACCTCTTCACCAGGAGTAGAGTCCATTACAGGTCCATTTGCCTAGATCGCAGGACTACTACGACTACAGGTGGATCCCGAATGGAAGTTTGGACGTGATAACCAGACCCGTCAGACCAGAGCGACAACGAGAAGACGCAAAGAACAAACGGAGAAACCAGTCCGGTCGAATCAAACCAATACAAGGAGACCTTGCCCATACTATCTACGGAGCCGTATACAAGAAAAAGACGGAATTCCTGAAGAGCTCAGCAAAAATCGAAATCAACGGCATACCTGGCAAGCACATTCCGCAGAAGAAGCCTCAGTATGGAAGCGTTGAATGGAGATCCAGTGCATAGGATTTAACAGACAAAATCCAGGTTGTATTGTTTCTTTATCTTCACAATGCGAACAAATGAAGAATTTTTGCAATTAAAGCAAGTCACGGGCGGACTCTAAAATTAAGAAGACTGACAAAAGTGGACACTGCATTGTGTGTGTGTTTTTTTTTCTATACCAGAAAAAACGACTTTGTGTTACTTTTTGTATTTTGGAGAAAACATCTGTAAATTTTGCATTTGTTTACTTCGATGTATGACTTCACTAAGATGCGACAATTCATTTGGTTGTTTGTGTTATTTGTTTATTACAAAATGATTATTATTATATGCTATGTGTGTTTCTATGTATGTTTTGTTTCACATCTGGTGCCTTGGAGCGCGGCGAAGTTAGATAGGATTAACCATTAACACTAACTAGCGCATCAAGTTTTTCGAATGGGAAGGCAAAGGAACCAGATATTTATTGTATATGACATTCATGTAACAAATGTATAACTTCATGTCTGCTTTTACCTACTTCTCAAATGGATATCAATCTTTCAGGGTAGCTGACCCCTGAAGTCTTCGATGTTCCAGTGCCACAGAAGATTGTATTGTATTTCTTTTTTTTATAATGTATAAGTCATACTCTATGGGGCTGGTTTTTTTGCCACCACTAGTGTGGTTTTTCCCACGCCTCCTTAGCCGAATGGATAGAGTGCAGGGATTAATTTAAACTTGTAAAATATTATGAGGTTTGGCAATTAATTCTAAATCTTAATTTTGTCATTTTTCATTACGGAAGATGTTTCAGTAATATACAGTTAGAAATTATTATCGTCGGTACTGTAGGACAAAGATAGATTTACGTAATTTATTTTCAGGACATGTGAGTCCTTCGAATAAATCCCGTTTTCTTTTGGAGGGTGTTGTGACGAATCTATACGGAACTTTATCACTAACCTTCTGAACTGACCTTTTAGGAAATTTAATTCCCTACCTATTTCCAATCAACTCCAAAAAGCGGACAGGATTCCTTATTATGCAGATTAGATTCAGTATTTAAGTCAAACGAAATAGTAAAGTTAGAGCAGTAGGAGATAGACATTGAAACATAGAGTTATAGTGATTTTGAATTGAAATATTGTTGTTGAAGATAAATTAACTTCATGAAGAATTGAGATTCCGAGTGGTAAATATTATTTTGAATTTAAAGTCTCACTCAAGTTTTAAGAGTCAGATTAAAGTTAAATGTTCAACAAGAACATTATTAAATATAATTCTGGGATCTCTTATCGTGGTAATTTCTGCGTGATCGTTATTTAGTAAATTAATTAGACCATTAATTAATTGAGTTAATTTAAAGGATATTATCTTTAAAACCTCATAGTATTATTAAAATTATTGTTAATAAGTCTTTGATTCTATTTGATAACCAAATAAAGAAAGTTATTTATAAAAATGGCTACTGGTTCTTTTGTGACTCAAAAATTATTCTTGTTCTCAAAGTGAGGTTCCGAGAGACCTTCACAAGTGAGTGTCGTGTGATGGAAGTAACCCGTGTTGAGCAGCGTTCTTACATCAAAATAACCATTATCCGAGGGAAAAATGCGATGGAATATCACAGTGAATTAGTGTAAGCCCTTGGAAATAATGCCTTACCATACCGTACAGTAGCACGATGGGTGTACTGTATACTGTGTTGTCATTCTTCCCACCGTGAAGACCATATTGATCTGTATACTACCTTAATAAATTAGCGTGTTACGATATTTTAGTACTATTAATTGTCCACACATGTAGCTAACACTCTGTCCTTTCGCTTGTATATGTCACATTTTCCAACCGGACTGGTATCTTCAAGAAAAAAAAAACATTTGCCATGACTTTTGCCCCAACACTCATGTATATATATAATATAGCTTCTTTTAGTTGCGGCCCATTTTATATGGAGTGATTTTAAGTAGGTTGTATTGTATATCATAATATTCGTTGTATGTGTGCATTTTTCAGATTTATTACCGTTTAATTATGAATACTGAATGAGTATTAATCTAATTATACAGTTCAAAAGTTTTCTAAAAAATCAGTTAATAACTCCTGCATCAGCACGAACGTATATATACGTCTTCCTCAGTCTGGCGTATATATGCGCCTTTTTCAATTACGGATGGTCGCATTACGCTGCTATCTGTAAAGTTAACCCGGAAGATTTGGAATGCAACGCAATGAAAGATCATAACAGTGTTTGCGAAATGTTTTAGAGAAGGTTTACCTATTTTCATTTTCCTCCATTACACTGTATAGTCACACACGCCTGAGTAAAAAGGGGTAGCTTTTGAGAGCGCATCGTGTCATGCTTCCTCGAAAGTCCAGACTTAACTACTTTATACTGCAATTAGTGTTATTTTTTTACTTCCTTAAATGGTTCTAAAATATTAAAAAATGAATTCGATCCAGTCTATTCGAAATTCAAATTTCATTTATTTTCCCCGTCGATCATTTTTAATGAAATCACATTTATAGTGTAATATAATTAAAATAATATCAAGGCCTTGTTTTAAAAATTATTAATTATTCATCATGAATAACTATTTAACTAAGCCAAGTTTAAGACGTAAGTTTTAAAAATAATCTCTCAGATCTAAGTTTTAGCTAAAAATGGCTGAGGTGCATCACAAGTTAATATCATTCAAAAACGATTGACTAAACACTTATTTTCCTATAATACTTAGTCACGAGCAATAATCTTTAAGGTCTACATTAAGATTGATGATTTTTCATTTGCTCTTTGAATGTTTATAAACAAGCAAGCAATATATATACATCCACACAAATGCTTAACAGATATCATATGTACTTTTCCATATTTAATTTTATTATTTATGTGCATCACAGTAAAAACAAGAAAAATATATATAAAAAAATAAAGTCAATTCCTACTTAGGTCAACAAAGGAAAATTTTATTTTAGTTAATTTTATGAAATAATTACAATTAATATAAATATGTATATGATACATATGACAAAATCACATTGTGTGGCAAAATAGAAAGCGATTTTTTTTTTTTTTTTGCTTTTTCCATTTTCCTTTCTATATAGGGTGTTGGACTATTTTTTCTGGTGGATTACTCTTTATTCATTCATTAAATTTAATTATTCTAATAAAAGGGAAATAAATCACATTCTCAGAAATTAGGCCGTCCCAAGTGGAATTCCAACCCACGACTTTTGGATTAGAAGTCCAACTCTCACACACACTTTTCATAGCGCTACAGAGACCCAAAGAACGACTTTCCCTTCTATAAACGCTTTAGCACTATTATTTGTGTTTGTTACTATTTATTCATTTTTTTAATTTGGTGAAATAATTAATATTTGAAGAAACTACATTAACAACAAGTGTCATTCACTGAAAGTTTAGAAAAATGTATTTGAATTTGAATGGATCAATAGAAAATATTTTATTAACGATTGAAAATTTTAACAAGATATATATATACAGGAAAGAGTGAACTAATAGTAAGAATTGAAAAAATATAATTCTCTATTTTAAAATTTTACTATAAGAAGAAACACCTCTATGTCTTTATATATTCAATACGTTTACGATTAAATATTGAAATCATTTGTGAGTGATATTCTTAAACAAGATACTCAAACACAAATTATTTAACGCGTATTATCAAAGGACTCTTTGAGTGGAATAAAAGTGTTCCTTTATCTCGCTAATAAAAGATATGTGAAGGAGGCATTGAGAGATCAAAGTAAAGTCTTGCAGTAACAGAAACGAATCCCCATAGGAAACCCTATGTAACCAAAGATTCCGGAACAAGAATAGAATGATGTATGAGACATAACTAATTATAACTAACCAATAGATTCCTGTTATTTATTGTGCATATGTACAGATGTATTCAGTAGATATTATGCACATTTATAATACAATTATATTTGCTAGTAATATTTATAAGATTTTGTGTTGTATTTATCTGGATGAGAAGTATCGTGTTTATTGAAAATTAGTTTAACGTTTGTTTCATAAATTATACATTAGAGAATTATATTACAACCAGATTTTATTTACCTCACCCTATCATTCTGCCTTAAATTCTCAATTGTGAGCCGAGATTTAAGACTAAAGTATTATTCGAGTTGGTAATTTTTTTTCATTCTCTATTCTTAACCATATAAACTTCATGAATTAGATAAAATTATTAAAAAGGCTTTGAAAACCTTAAGAGCATTTTCGTAAGAATACATATTCGGGAAAGGAAAAAATTTTGATTACTTCTTTGCTATGTGGTTTATATACGTTGTAAGAATAAAGATATTTAGAAAAGAATTATTTTACATTAAATAAAATATAAAAGCTATGTTGTAAAGACAAATTTTAATCACTCTAAGGGGATATGTATGACATGTTTTAAGTCAAAATCAGACTTGGTTTTAAAAAGGATCTGTATTTGATGAAATCTATGCAAGCTCTCACGCTGCGAGGAGAGAAAAAAGAACGCCACCGTGAAAACTAAGTGGGTTAGCACTTAAAACACCGATGAGGTTTTATGATTGTACTTGAAAGTTAATGCTGACATATAGGGCTATTATATCTAACGATCTGGAATTAGACATGTTTATTGGCTAGGCCACATGTTCGGAAGAAATAAATGGGTGATTAGTTTGATACTTGAAAATGAAATGAATAAGATCAGTTAAGAGGTCTCAGGGGTGTTAAATTTTTCTAGAGGTCTGAAAATATAAACGATTTTCAAACGCGTATAATTCTTTTAAATTTAAATTAAATTATTCGAATCTTTTACATATTATTTAAAATAGAATGGGGCTTCAGAAAAGTATAAAATGTTTAAAATATACTAATAATTTTAAAAGTCATAAGCATATGAAAATTCTATAATAAATATTAAGTACTTTTTGCTTTGCACACACTATTTTTTTCTAAAAATATTAGCCTCTGATGTATAAAACTTTATAGAATTACACAATGCATCAGACTCTTTAAACCCTACCTAATTTTAGTATTATATATTTTTTGTATTTCAAAATATTTGTAAAATATTGCAATTTTTTAAATATTTTTTAAAAATGCATAGTTTTTATTTATTAAAACATGTAAGTTATTATTCTATTTATATAAAAGTAGCTACAAAGTATTAAGAATACAATTGCCTTTATAAATCAACTTATAGCTAGTAATTAAAGCTAATATTTTAGAAAATAACATGCGCGACGTAAAACTTAATAAAAAATTCTTATAGAAAAGTTTCTTATGTTCATATGCTTATAATTTTTAAAATTATGATTATATTTTAAACATTTTATACTTTTCTGAAGCCCCATTCCTTTATAAGTAATGTGTAAAAGATTCGAATTATTTAACTTAAATTTAAAGAAATTATACCTGTTTGAAAATTGTTTATATTTTCAGACCTCCAGAGAAATTTAATACCCCAGTGACCCCACCCCTTAAGTGCTAGATAGAGAATTTAGTTTTTTAACTAATTTAATTATACTTACATTTATATATATATATATATATATATATATATATATATATATATATATATATGTGTGTGTGATTTGTTTATCAAAAATCACTAATGCAAATGATGCCTGGATATTAATTCTGTATAAAAAGAATGGATGAGTCTTTATTAACATAACAGTGTAAAGCAACACGAGGAATAATGGTGTAGGACCTCATTTTTTAACCTCGGTCAAGTGACGAGGATGACACCTAAGTTGGTATCTTCATCTTCCAATTTTACACCACTCTATCAGATAGCAGATCAGATAACAGCACCAAATAGCAATAATCATTAATTCGTACAAAACGAACCTTTTCTTATACTGCATCAAAAAATCTTTGAAAGGTATGACCGAAATTTAGACAAAAAAAGGAAAGACAAATTGAGAAGCGTTATTTTTAGTAAAGTTTTCTAACGAAGAATAAATATATAAATTTTGTTTAAGATTTATTTATAATTATTTATCTTAAAAGCAAATTATTATGCGGTTGACACTTTCGTATGAAAGGCCATTAATTATAATTACATGTCTTACAAATAATAATTAAAAATAAGTATCATTTTTGTATATTATTTGTATCACCAATACCAATGTTTAATTGACTTAAAAATGTATTCAAATTACCACACCATTTATAAATAACACTTTTCCTGTTTCCGTTTAATTGTAAATCACTGTCAAATGAATGACTTAAAATCGAATTACTTTTTGATTCCGCATCAGATTTTATAAATCACAAAAATAATTTTAAATGAATTCAAAATGAAACGATGAGAATAACATAAGGATTTCCCAAACTTTCTAAATCAGTTCATTATGAATATTTATTTTATTTTTTTACTATCTAAAATTCATTCTATTGTTTAAAAATCAAAGTGTTTGGTAAAAAAATATATTCGAAATGCATTTAAAAATTTATTAAACTTCCAAATGTATATCTTTTCTTACACGCGTACATTAAAAGAATTCAATAACTAATTAAATTTCCGATTAGCTTTTTGGGGTATAGTTATCTACCATTAATAATAATGAACTAATTCGTGTAAGTTGAGCATAGTCTTTAAGAATTATTTTTTTAGAAAGATTATAAAAACTTAATTTAGCTTAGATTTCGTGAACACTTGTATAGTTGGTAAAGTTTAAAATTTTTATTAAAATATTTATATACATGACAAATCATACTGAGCAAATAATATATATAATATTTATATTTTACTAGCTGGTATACCCGTTCTTCGCACGGGTGAATTGAAAAATTAAAGAATACAGATTGAAGGATTTTATAATGAGTTAATTTTACGTGAATTGCAAAAGTCATACAAAAAAAAAACATATTTGTTACATTTTAGCTAATAGCTAATAAAAAGGATTTTTTTTAAAAATTTATAACACCTTATTACTCACTTATAGGTGGATTTTTGAAAACACATTCTTAAGCTGATCTCCGCTCAGAAAAATAACACATTGGTACACAAATTTTGTATCATGAATACTTAAAACAGTGTAAATCAATTATATCTGGATGTGTGTAATACGCATTAATATTACTTTCTATTATATTTACTTTATATTAAAATTGTAATATTTGCATGCAACGCCGTTCCTTACATTATAGTAGCGATTCAATAGAAACATAGCGAAATGTTTGTGATAGAGCCAAGTTGGCATCATTTTTGGTGACCACGTTGGCGACTTGGCGATTGATTAAACGGTGCCAAAGTTGTCATGCTGTGGCGCAACCTGGTATGAGCTGAAACAGATAGGGTAGCATAAAAACCTTCTGCATAAAAATACATATGCAGGCCAATTTTCAAAGTGAATGGTTGAACGACGTTGGAGTGAACTGATTTCATATAGATAGGCAGCCATTTATGTATGGGTAAAGGGCTCGGGACAGGTCACTCGGGGCACAGAGTCACCCCAGTCTTATGAATTTTTTAATTCTTGGAAAACTATCTATTTGTTATACTAATGACATTATCAGTATCCTCCTATATGATAGTCTTCATGAGAACTGAAATATTATGTCACATATTTTCCTCTTTTTTTTTGGGCGAAGGGGGGGACTGGTAAACATTATTTTTTTTTCAATCTTAACCCTAAAATGCTATTCTTCAGAAACCTTACGAAAATGGAAACCATACGTCTTCTAGACGACATGAGTTTTAATCCAGCATGTGAAGGGGCTTTATCGGGTTTTCATAATTATCCTCTTAGGGAAACTTTGGGGCCAGAATTGAGTGATTTCGTAGCCAATCCACTCAAGAAGAAACTGTAATATACAAATTAGTTAGTAGAGATATAGTGAAGGTTTTGTAATCGCGAGGAAGATGGAAGATGCGGAGATTCTGAACATCGTCAGCTGATGGTAAGACATTAAACTTAGAAGCGTAGTTATAGAACGGGCTTTAGAGCGAGTTAAATAATTTAAGGTAGATAAAGATTATCTCTTTCTCTCTTAGGATAACATCTCATAAAGATAAATGGTTAGGATTCCAGGAGCTTATTTACACAGAATTTAAGAATACGCTATATCACTCCTGATTTCCTTCCTACAGTAAGACTTGTGTTGTTCAATATATTTAGACAATAAAAAATTGGGTTTATTATGGCTAAATTGAGTGATCAATCATTTCCTCCCACAACTCTAGGTCACTTAGATGAAGAGATGGTACCCCCAGGCAGTGGGGTATCACAAGCTTAAAACTCATTTTAAAAGTTAATAACAAAAAAAAAAATTATACTACATGCAGATGATTTCATGACATCCAATTTTCATATAAGCAAGAAAGTCAAATTTATCTATTTTCGAAGCAATCTTTACGCATTTTAGTGTGATGTTTTCCGCACATTGCTCTAGAACAGGGGTGCCCAACCCAAATCGGTTGGTGGGCCACGTAAAAATTTGCTAAACTGAGGTGGGCTGCACATATAAAACAAATATATTCAAAATATTTTACTATTGTACAGCATTCAAAATATGATATAATCAACATTCAACTATTGATATGATCAAAAATCACCGAGTTTACCGTTTACTGGATCACAATCACAACAAAGTTGAAAGTCGACCGATTGCACTTGTTGGTGGAAGAATATCTCTTAACCTACAAGTTTCTTATCTACGCTAGATTTATGCTGCCATCTACAGTTACGTAGTTTACAACTATGTGCGTAACATCTTCACATTTTATACTTGTGTTACAGTATGTTTGCATAAAATTGCTTTAGATTTTAAATTTTTTTTATTTCAAATGCAAAACAGCAATTAAGTAAAGAACAGCTTTGTAATTATTACACTGTTTGCCAAAAAAAAATTTTATTCTGCCCAATAGCAACATGTTTAGTTTCTTATTGTATGATATTAATTATTGCACCGTGATTAAATATGTATCATAAAATGAAAAAGTTACATAATTTCAGAAGGTTAAAATATTAAACATTTTTCTTCTGCTGCCGTAATTATCTTACATTTCTACTAGCTGGTCTGACAGCTCTAAAGCAACTCATTAAATCCATCATCGGATTCTTTCATTGCCAAATAAAACAAGAAAAAGACTACTAATCTGACATTAAAAATATAGACATAAATTATTTCTCTGACAAATAGAACTAAATACACTACTCACTCTCAACGAAGCTCTCGTTGAAAGAGGAATAACACACCCAAGCTCAACTGCTTTCCTTCATCCATCAACACCTGTTATTACAATTGCTTGGAAGTCAAATGAAGGAAAAAATTATTTCGGTAAAAACTGCACAGGGAGAGGTGGGGGTGGGTCAAAACGATTAAACCGTCTGTAGTCCAATTGTCTAAAATAATCTAGACAGAAACTTCAATTGAGCCGCAAAAATTCTCCAAATGGTCCGTGGGTTGGGCATGCCTGCTCTAGAATATGATGAATAAAAATTTCATGTCATTTTAGGCAACTTATATGGGCCAAAAGCACAAATTTCCCTGTTTTGAGATTCCAATTGTTCAGGTGGTTCAATGTTCTGCTCCAATTTCAAAAGTTCACAGATAATTACCCTTGTTGATCGGGGCAAGGTTGATAGATTTATACGTTTCTTCAACCATGGCGCAAGGAGATCTTCGCTTAGCTTTGTCGCAAACTTTCTTCCAAATAATGCTTTTTTCAGTTTTGCGTGCCCTATTATCTATATACACTCAGAAACATTGGAAATAACGACCCAAGAAAGAAGCTAAGTACACTCGAGAAACTTTGCAAATAAGTACAGCGTAATGTGATACGAAAATGATCCAAGTTTTGTGCCAATAAGCATGCTCATACAAGCCGAGGTGGCGCTACAATCAGGAAGAGGGTGCTATATAAGCCAGCGCAAATTCTATGATTCATAAACGTGACGATTACCCGCCCATTGTAGGAAGACTTTGGTAAGCGAAACATGTCACGGTAAACGTGCTAGAAGACATTTCTCACAGTTAAACGAGTTTGAGAGAGGACTGATCATCGGGATGAAAATTGCAGCCTGGTCGACGCGTCGTGTTGCTGGCCAGGTGGATTGTTCGGAGTGTACCGTTAGAAATTACTAGCAGTGGACACGAGAAGGTACCCACGCGCGGAAAACCGGGTCTGGATCGACCAGGAAGACCACGAGGAGAGAGGATCGAAGGATCAATCAGCAAGCACTTGTGGACCCCACAATGACTCGTTAAACGATATGAGCAGACGCAGGCGTAGCAATTGATACACAAACATTTTCCAGACACCTTGCAGAAGCATATCTTAAATCCAAGTGACCTTTCCGTGCACTCCCTTTAACACCGGAACATCGGCAACTGCGTCTACAGTGGTGCCACGCCAGATCAATGTAGAATGTCAAAGATTGAAAAGAGGTTGTGTTTAGTGATAAATCCCGGTTTGTTTTGGGGATAGATGATAACTGTGCACGGGTGTGGAGGCACCCTGGTGAGCGGTACATACACTATTCCCCCCCGCACACTGTTCTTTGGGGGCCATAGCCTCACACTGTCCGCACAGCTGGTGTAATGGTGTAATGGAAGACATAGCCTATGATAACCCCGCCGTCCAGCGATGCAATCTGTGATGCGTGGAACCTTAACGACCATGCCAACGTTACGTTGATGATATTCTTCGACCCCATGTAAGACCTTTCCTAAATGGTCTCACAGGGGCGATTTTCCAGCAAGATAATGCTCGTCCGCATACAGCAAGAGTTGCTCAAGACTTCCTACGCCATTTTAGGACTCTTCGATGGCCGGCCCGCTCCCCCGATTTGTCCCCTTTAGTGCACGTGTGGGTTCTGCTAAAACGGCAGATGCCATCGTGTCACTCTGTACATGATTTAAAGCTGGCTGTTCAAGATTTGTGGGCCCATCTGACTGAAGACAACATAAGGTGTCTAATCAACACAATGCTGGACCGTGTGACGGCATGTATTGCAGTTGAAGGTGGTCCAACGCGCTATTGAAGTTGCCCAGTATTTGTGTCGTTGCACACCCTGTATTCGTTTAATTGTCTTGTTTTTGAGATCAAGTGAATCTCTCATCTGTGTCATTATGTGTATTAAATTTAATTTCAATCCGATGCTTTCTTTTTTGGTCGCTATTTCCAATGTTCCTAAGTGTATATGAAGGAGAAAAGCGACTCACGGACTCACTGACCACGATATCTCCGGAACTATTAAACCTACATATTTGAAATTTGGTAGGCAGGTTCCCTTCATGGAGTAGACATCTAGCTAAGAACAGATTTTACAACGTTCGAACCCAAAGGGGTGTTACGGGGGGTTAAGAGGCGTTATAGATAATTATTTCCATCATTAAACTATTAGATGTACAGTCTTGAAATCTGGTACACAGATTTCTTTCATAAAGTACATATTCCCTACATATTGATTTTTACGAAAACCGACCTTCAAGGTGCGTTGAGGGTGTTTAAATGGCGTTATGCACAATTATTTCCATTTTTTAAACCATTAGACGTACAGTCTTTAAATATGGTAAGAGGATTTCTTTTATAGAGTATAGATCCGCTACAAAATGGGTTTTGTCAAAATCGAGTCCCAAGTGGCGTTATAGAGAATAAAGGGGCGTTTTTTAGAGAATTAAGGGGCGTTATAGGCAATTAACTGCTTTTTTAAACTATTAGGTGTAAAATGTTGAAATTGAGTAAGCAGATTTCATTCATTGTAAAGAGATTCGCTGTAAGATGGGTTTTGTGAAAATCGCTTCCTAAGTGGCGTTGCGGGTTCTTAAGGGCGTTATTGAAAATTATTTCCATTTTTAAACTATTAGACGCTTAGTCTTAAAATTTGGTAAGCGAATTCCTTTCATGGTGTAGAGATCCGCTACAAAATAGTTTGGGGAAAATTGATCCCCAAGGGTCACTGTGAGGGGGATTAAGGGGCGTAATAGACAAATATTTCCACTTTTCAACTAATAGATACACCTGCTTGAAAATTAGAAGGTATGTTCCGCTCATGGAATAAAGTTTCTTTACAAAGATTTTTGCGAAAATGGACCCTCAAAGGTGTGGGGTTGCAGGGATTAAGGCGTGTTATAGAAAAATTCCTGTTTTTTGAATTTAACTCATTTGCGTGAAATTTGTTGAGAACTTTTCTTTAGTTGAATAGAGTTCCCCTAAGAATGGATTTTACGGAAATCAACTCCAGGGGGAAGCGGGGAGAGAGTTATTGGGGTGTATTGATAGGCAAAATTCCCGTTTTTCGAACTGCTAAGACTACAATAATAAAATTTGGTTTTGCATGCTTCTTTCGTTGAATTGGAATTCGCTAAGAGTGCTCTCAACGAGGTATTGATGATAAAAATTCCGTTTTGCTCTGTTAGATTTAGACTTCAAATTTAGCACGCATGTTTATTTTATGGAGTAGAGATCCACTGAAAGTTGCTTTGGCGGAAATCCACTTGATTATTAGGTTAATTGAGCGAAAAAAATCTTTCTACTTCTATTTTAGATATAAATAGAAATTAGATATTATAATTTTTGTCCTTTTTATATCAAAACCTGATAGTTACAGCTATAAATATATTTTTCAATAAAATATCCATACTTTTTTCGAAGTAGTTTCAAGGATAATACTGGAAGTGAATTTCTTTTCTCAGATCAACCATCCAACCAAAGATGTATATTCACAAAACGACTGGAAAACACGACATACACTCTTCAGGGTATCATATATGTTCTTTTTACTGTTCCGTGTTTGAAACCATTCCGAAGACAAATGACAAACGTGAGAACCATTGAAGCAAGGTAGGGAATAAAATATGAGACACTTTCATGTAGGCTAAACTTTTATGATCTTGCGCATCACCAAACTCCTTTTATAGTCTTAACTTCATTTGAGGAGGGACTTCGACATTTCTATTGAAAATTTAATGGTACTTTCCTTTAAAATTTATTGCCGATTCTTATGGTCATTTAGCATGTTTCGTCTTATATCAGAAATGAAACATTTTAGGCAGCTTCAGAAAATACTTTCCGCGTATTTTTAAGTTATCTGTACCATTTTGTATTCAACAACAGGCTATATTTAACAGATTGATTCATTGCAAGTATAGCAATTACACACAAAAGCTAGTATTTCAGATAGAAATCTTTTTCTATGTGTTCATTCAATACAAGAATGACGTTTGCTGCTTGAACTTTTGTTTCATGATTAATCATTTTTCCCCATTCCCTTTGAAAGTGTTAATAACACATATAGTGCAGCCATTGTTTTAGTGCCTTATAAATTAGGTGTTTACATGTGAATTGCACTGCTTCCAAAAGACAAGGCCTTAAAGAAAAAGATACTTCAAATTGAAATTTATTGGATAAACAGAAAAAAAGAGCCATAACAACATCAACGAGAAATAAGACTCTCGTTTGGCTTGAAGAATATGAAGAAATCACTCTTAGTCCAATTTTACTACTTTTTGCCATGTTCTAGTGCAAAAACTACCGCCACTGTATTCTTTGACATGCTGTGGCATTCTTTTTCACGAACAAAAAAAGAAAATGTCTTTGGGTATGTCAGCCTATGATGCTGCCGCATGCTGTCAGAATTCATCTGGCGTTGATATGTATGGTGTACACTGGATCAAAGTTGTTTTCCAATTATCATTCGGATGTGTTCGATGGACTATAAGTCAAGAGAACGAATTAGTAAAGACAGTTAGGTAATTAAGTAGACAATGAGGAATGATTGAATACTGTGCGTTCTCCAGTTGAAACATACCAGATAGTAGCATTGAAGTAAGAGATGATAGCAGATTTCACAACATCAGAGAGACAGACAGCTGTTAAATGTATTGGCCTGAATGAATGAATATTACCGTCACACTGCTCAGCTACACGAGGAATTTTGGCGACGGGCTACCTAATTTTGAACCAGGGTCAAGGGACGTGGACGAAACCTGAGCTGGCACCACCTCTCCTAACTACCACACCACACCAACGGGAGGACGTTTCATCTCTCGGCAGATTTAAAATGCATCGCTGCCCTACACGGCGGGTCTTTAGTTGTACCGGGATCGAACTCGTGGCATACCTGCCATGAGCCAGTACCTTGGCCACTGGGCTACCACATCCCCCAT
The DNA here is from genome assembly GCA_019973935.1 of Trichonephila clavipes. Lineage (NCBI taxonomy): Eukaryota > Metazoa > Arthropoda > Arachnida > Araneae > Nephilidae > Trichonephila > Trichonephila clavipes. The sequence goes on along the minus strand of BMAU01000594.1, from coordinate 212,827 downwards.
GCATTGGCTCGGCAATGCATATTAAGAGATTCCAGGAGTAAACTTCAATAGCACCCTAAATTATAACTCTAAGTGAAGGCTTAGTATGATAATGCACACTTCAAAAATCATGCAATCGCGTACTAGTATGCTACTTTAACATGACAACCATGCTTTTGTAAGCAATATTGTGATTCTTCTTTAAAGACAATGGTGTATCATTCGTTTGAAAATGTCCAATCTGAATTTCATTATCTCATCCACTTATGGTATGTAGTTAGAAAAAATCACTACGTTGGATGCATTACTGAAATTCCCCTTTCCTGCAGACCACATCGGCGGATACAGATTATTCTGTATAAGGCAATGACTAATGAATCTGTGAAAGGGATGCTGCAGTGGGATTCCTTATTGCCATGCGAACACCGTACTTATCTTCACGCTCGGTAGTGTGAAGAGGGTGTTGCAATACTTCCGTTTGCTCGATCCATTCCCCTGACCTTCCATTAATTCTGTATTCTCGTCACTGTAACTTGAGATTATTGAACAGGAAATTGGATTCCACGGAATAATACACAAACTCTGAAAGTCACAATCCTTTACATGTCAATCTCATAAATGTTCTCGACTAATTTCTGCATTCTTTGAAGAACTTAGCTTGCAGCATAATAGAAAGGGAGACAAAGAACAATTCCAGTACGTAGAAGAATCATCCTGTTATTCACTTAAAGTTTGCTTACAGGTGTCTCTACTACCGCATATGATTTGCATGTATTCTGTAATCCTGATAACTTTCATCTGATATCGAAGATAACGTATGGTACCTACTGGATACCTTATTCCTGATGTATCATTTTTGTTAATCAATAATATAGATAAGGAAGCTAAATGATAATGTATTTAATGAAACACAGATTTTAAATTAATAATGTTCTATCCATACATTTTTTTTTATTTTAGCTATATTTTTAGGGTATATTAAAAGAAGAAGATTATATGATTTGGGGAAATATAAATTTATCGCAATTTTTTCAGCAAACTACTACGTAACATATTACTATAAATTTATTTTAGGACAGCTTTAATTAATTACGTAACATTTATTTCGAGATCAATTTTACAATTGTTAAATTAAATTTGGCACAAATTCTTCACTTTTTTTGATAAATTAAAATGTTCCACTTTGTTTTGTTTTTTATTCACTTATTTCTTCCTTCTTCAAAATTTCAGCATATATTTTTTTTTCATTTTTCAGTAATAATTAAATAAAATATCCAAAACATAAATTTACATTTTTCTTACTTGGTTATCATAAGATTTAAGAGAGTTTTTCCTCGAAAATTTAATTAATTCTAGTTTCAAACGTGTACACGTAAATAAGTACCTTACACAGATTACAAATTTTTGGTCAAGAAAAAATTAAGCAACCACTTTCTCATAGTCTTTTTAAAATTGTGCTGTTGTTAAATGCAGTTTTTCATCATTTAATTATAGGCAGAAATATGTTGTTGAAGGAGAAAGCAAATGTGTTACTACCAAGGACTTGTGTAATTAAGATGAAGTCAACTTTCTTAATGCACCCTTACCTCACTTGCTCAAGATAAATAATCCATTTTAAGTATTGTAAATGCTTTATTTTTTTAAAAAAAATTAGACAGGAATGCTTAAGTTGATTTTCAAGAGTAAATAGTTTCTTTTTACGTTAATTATATTGTAACTACACACTACACAGAAAGAAACGCAAGGGTCAATTCAGAGAAAATTCTTAAACGGAATGTTTAATAATCCGTAAGGACTTTTGTTGTTTAAAATCTTTGAAAATGTTTTTAATTATATAGTTAAATAATAATGGTATGTCTTTCTTTTGAAATGTAACTTAAATATATTTCTATTTTATTTAGTATTAAAATTGCTGTGTCTCTCCGGAAAAAACATAACCATGTTTTTTTCCTTTTGAATTTCCACGGTGCTTTAATCTAACAATGTGTCATTAAAGGTTAAATGAATCTCTCTCTCTCTCTCTAGATTCAAAATTTGATTTTTAAGTCATCTAGTCTTAATTCAGATTATTTATGGACATTTGATAAGAAATTGCTTTGAAAATTGTATTTCTAATTTTTTTCCCTATAGTTGCGTAATTTGAAAATATATGAAAAATTTTAAAAATTTTTAAACATTCTTATTTAAAATAGAGAAAGAAATTTCATAAATTTCTCGTGACCCTAATTTTGAAGATGAATTTTGGGACGCTGAATCGACAGTCATTTTTATAAATACAACTAGGTTTATTTGGTTTATTAATTTACTATCGAGCAAGATTGTAAACTAAGGAAGAGTTCAAATTAAATGGCTACCTTATATTCCTAAGATAAATAATTGATCATTTAACTGAGTCTGATCCGATGAAACAGTATTCGCCTCGTCTCTCCCGGATCAAATGGATATTTCGGTATTACTACTTTTCAATTACACTAAGATCTTCTGATAGACGCTCTACAAATCTCACTATAATAACAATCTAACGACTAACTCTAACTCTCACTTTGATAGGGTTTAAACAACACTCAAATTAGCATAAAATCAAGCTATCTTTACGGAAGGGGGTCTTAAACACAGTATCGAAGAGGATTACTGAAAGGGTTTGAATCGAACATATGACAAGTTAACTAAGCATACTATAATTAAAAAAAATATCAGGAAATTATATATATCTCAAGCAGTATATCAAGATATTAGAAATACGAGGAGATATGTCTTACAAAGTCGCTTATTAGACATTTCTTAAATTCTTAAAAATGAAACGAGACTAGAGTGATATTGATTCTTTTTATCTTATGATGGTCAAAAAAATTAACACAGGCAAAACTCTTTTTGATGTATTAAAAAGAAAACGAATGCTCTTCCAACAAATAACGATGCGTTTTTAACGTGGATTAATGATCTGTAATTGCTTAGCGAAGAAACATATTACTTAAACATAAAAATTCTAATGAAAATGTATACTTTAAATAAATAAATTTATCCTGATCTTTTTGTATCAATCCAATTATTCAGATAATGTTCATAATAACGGTGATTTATTTTCTATTTACAATTATATCACTAATTATTGATCAATTGGATCTCATTTTTTCAAATCTAAAACAGATATTTTGAGTATACATACTGGAGAATTGAAAGCTATAAGAAACTTGTTTTAAGGATAATTAAAAGAAAAAGGAAAAATTCATGCGAACCAACTTAAATCAATTCAAGCTTTCATTTTTTAATCTCAAACAATGATTGTACGGTTTAAATCAGAACATGATATTATTTTAAATATAAATATCTTAACGCGTCTTTAATTTGGGTTCTTCGATTAATATTAAATAGAAGAAAATGTAATTTTCAATGAAACACGAATTTACAAGTAAATCAATAACGTTTTGGGATGTAATTATTGATTTATATTCAGACTGACAAAATTCATGACCATGGTAACAGGTTTCATGGAATAAAGGTTATGAGTGACGTTGTTTCCGTTACGCCGCGTGGGCTCGAGTCCTGAAATTATTATAAAATCGATTATTAAAGGAGCTGATATATGTTTTGTAAGTCTTATCACTGGCGTGGTGTTGGTATGGAGAGTGGGTTTTGGCCTCGTACTCGTCATTTGCTCAAGATTCAAAACCACCAGGTTTGTCAAATTAAGACCTACAACCATGTCCCGTGCAATTTGAACAAATATTCAATCATTCAGCTACTTACATGAATTATATTCTCATTTAAATTTCATGAAAGTAAGAATGTGCAAATGTTCCTGTTTCGACACTTGCAATTTTCTGGAATCTACATACATTTTGAAATCTCAAAAACAAGAAATTTAAATTAGATACAAATTGTACATTTCCCTTAACAAATCGATCCGAAACTAAAGATTGAATGCCAATTTGCTATCGACGGGAAATCTTAGATTCACATTAGGACTGAACAACAATGAAAAAAAAAGCAATCTATCTCCTTTTGTGAAAATACAATATTACTTCTGTTTCCAATCAGCCATGGAATAACATGACAAACTAACCCAAGACAAAAGTTTCTCTAGCTATTTGTTCCACGACGACCTCCAGAGTCACTTTCTTTGTGTCGGGGTTGTAATTACTTCGGTCCAAAGTAATTGTTTGAGTCCCTTGAATGCTTCTGTAGTTCCGCCGCCATCTTGTTTTTGTCTTGGTGTAACAAGATAAACCGAAAGCACACTGCGATCATGTAAAAGGCCATGGCATTTCTTTGTTTTTTGGAATGGTGTAGGTTTAATTTTGCCCTTTCTTCTCTGTACTTCTGGAGACAATATTTTGATCAGACGAAATCTATTCTGGCTCTAATTTTGAGACACAAAGATTCAGAAGAAAGTGTTTTACAATCTGTAACTTGCATATATTATTTTAGACCAATACAAATATTACAATACCAAATTTGCATGTTTGAGATGTAGAGGTGGACCTCTATTTAACGAAGTCGCTTAATCCTGAAAAAAAGTTCGTTAAATGGAAAATTCGTTATATAGAGGTTTATCTTTTAATATACTCTATAAACCATATAAAATAAGTTTTAAATTCATAAACCCTATATGTTAAAAAAGTAACTATTTACACCTTTTCATAAATTAATATTTATGTGTTTTAAAAACCGTACTCATCAAAAAAGAAAGAAAAATTGCAAGGAAAACAAGAGAAAAAAAAATCGAGGAATATACTGCATTTTCAACACTAAGAAATAAATTTTAAATTAAAATTAGTGAATTTTAAGGACATTTTCTAATTTAAAGTATACAAGTAATTTTAAACATACATTATTTTATAACTAGAGATTCTAAACATACATTACCATATGCATCTTTAAATTTCATTACTCATAATATCTGTTAATTTTGTTTGAGTTTTTTTTCATTGAAAAAATGCTTTTTTATAATATATATATGCCTGAAACCTTTGCAATGCATCAAAACTTCCTACATGACCACCATAAAATCTGTTAAAAGAGAGAATAACTTGAAATGTCCAGAAATACACTTAAAGCATATGGAGAAAAAAATTTGTACCACAAGAAAACATTCGCTGTATAGAAAACGCACTTTGTTTTTAGGAGGCTATTTTACGAAGAAAATCGTGAAATATTCTTGGTTCCAGAAAAAGTTCGTTGCATGGAAAAATTCGCAATATAGATGTTCGTTATATGGTGGTTCGACTATATCTGCTAGGTAATTTTATTATATAAAAACATCTTTTTACTGTAATTATAGAACACTGAAAAAAAATTATGCGAGTTCCAAATAATCTTTGACAAAACTTATTAATTTTTTTAAGCAATCAATCCATTATTTCCTAAAATTATTTTTTTAACTTTGTTATTAACCCTTTTCCATTCTGTAAAATTGAATATGTAAATGGGAAAACGGAAATGAAATAAGAGAAAATGTTATGGAAGTTTAAAATGTAAAAATTCTTTGAAAATAACTTTTAGTTTATAAACCTAATTAGTTAAAACTACCACTCTGATAAGTATCAACAAAATATATGTATACCTAAGTTATCTAAAAAAGTAATCATCTAGTTTCTTCTGTCGTACAGGGAAATATATCTATAAAAAATTATAAATTATACTTAGAACTGATTATGAAGCTAATTTTCTACATACATATATTTATAAAAGTAAAAATAATAAAGCAAATAATAGTTTATCTTAATTTTAACGTTCGGTAAAAATTCTTAATATACAATTTTCGTAAAATTCTACTACATATAAAAACGTAATACAGATGGCGCTAAAGCTTTAGATACCGTAAAATCCGGTACACTCTCCATATTTCCTACAGCGTACTTCAAACACAAAAAGTAAGATTGAAATTCATGGTCGCGCGTTATACGCCGGGTATTTAAAATGATGGCTTCAAAAATAAAAATAAAAAATGTATTAGTATGAAAAAAATCAGGCTTCTGTATAGATCAGAATGCAGTTTATTTTTAAGAAATGACATACCTATTGAACTTAAAAGGCTGTAGTTTTGGAAATACACTAATTTTTCAGAATATTAAGTTTGTAGGTATAGATTCGAACCGGGCACCTTCCGTTCCGAACGCCAGTACTTTATCGATCACGCCAAGACGATCGTCTTCGCGTGATGTCTAAGTACTGGTTTTACTTAGATACCGCTACAAGTTAATATCTCGAATAAATGGCTACAAAACATGAGAGCAATGAATATGAGAATTTGACGTTTTGTGAAAACCTGGGAGAGTGTTATACGGCGAATACACCTAAAAATTAAAAAATACAGCTTGAAAGCATAAGGGCGCGTTGTACACCAAATTGTACAGTAATTTCTTATTAACTGCCTTTCAATACAAAACATACTTTCTTATTGATTTTTTTAATTATTTTTTTAATTTTGTGTTTAGGTGAGCTTTTGAATTTGTGTTTGCTTTTTTAATATCATTTTTCTGTTTCCAATAATATTTATTCAAATTAGTTTTAATGATTAATAGCTTACAGTTATGGATACACGTGTAAATTTCAACCCTAAGTATTTTTTCAAGTTTTTTTTTATAAAATCTTTAAATTTTCTTTCATTATTATATATAAATTTTCTGTTGAAAGAAGTTAGGTTACTACAAAACAAGCTTAACCTTACTTAACAGTCCTAAGGCCGTTACAGTAGAAAAATGGTAGTTTTCCATTTTCCACTTAATGGTTTCTTGTTCTTGGCTCTCTATTTCAGATTTAACCTTCCTCTGATGTTTGTCTTCTATCCATCATTTATTATATTTATCATATGTATATGTGTGTGTTCGGGAAATTTAGGTTGTAGGATTATTCTTTAAATAATCTAGGTTCTGATTTTCATATAGCTAGACAACTGAGTCATAATTACAAAAGACAAGCGAAAATACTTTGATATTTTAATGGTGTATTTTTATTTTATGAAATTGTCTTACAAAAGTAAAATGTCTCAAAATATTAAGCCGGGAAATATACAACAAATATACTATATACTTATTAATTTAATTTATAATGAAGTATGGTATTGATATAAAATATTGCATGTAATAAAACGTGAACTTATAATTAAATGCGCAAGTTAGATCTTCTTTCAGTTGATAGAAATAGTAATTTAAAATGACGATGTATTAATTTTTAATTGAGACGAACCAATTTTTAATTGAGAATATAAATTGGAAATTTTATTTAAAAAACCTGCTTCCGTTTTAGGAAATGAAAACGCATTTTTTTCAATTATTTTTAAATAAATTTTAATTATCAGGGTGGCTAAGGCAGGCGAGAAAAACTAAAGTAATTTCGAAACAAAAAAGTTACCATGGATATATTCTAATTACATACATATAAACAACTAGAGACAAAATGCAATGAATTCGTAAGCGACAATTCCATTAAAAATTCATCTCTAATTTCAGAATGAATAATTTTTGAATAAAATTTACAACACTTGTAAATGATATTTCAAAAGCCACATCAAAAACAAAAATTTGAATTAATTTGAAAAAGTTCTTCAAATGTTCAATTAATGCCAAATTTTAACTTTATTTCTGTGAACACAATTTTTGCTGTACCATATGTATTTTGTAAAGAAGTGACTAGTGAGATTATGTTTTAGCAATATGATTGAAATAAAAGGATATTAAAGACGAGAAATAGTAATCTTATTTTCTTCTGATAAAATATTTATTAATTTTTATTAGATATATGTGCCTAAAGGTAATCAAAATATGCAGAATAATGGAAGAAAAATACTTTATCTGAGAAATATTCCATAAAATGTGTTCGGATTTCAAAATTTTTAAAGAAGTCTATAAATGTAACAATATACCTTGCATGATTTAAAAAGCGTTAGCTTTTTTAAGTTTTACAATGCTATTAAATTTAAAGCAATGCAAAAAAGGAACTATATTGAAACAAATATATACTTAATTGAGCTTGAAACCTTAGCTGGCATAACGTAAGGCTTAGTGTTGCCAACTTTTTAAAATTTTAGGGTTTCTTAATTTGCATTAAATGTCTACCTAAAGCATAAAATATGAACTATGAATGATAAATCGTTTAGAGATAATGGAGAAGGAAGCATTTTATAACACGAAAAGAATTCTGTAAGAGTTCTTAAAATCATATTTCAGTAAATTCTACAAATTTAAGAGTTTCGTGGCATTATATTTTCATTTTCCTTTGCAAATTGATTCGAAATGCAAAAGATAAAACTGTAGCTTCATTTAAATATATGTGGTATTTTTCTGGTCTGGTGGTTCGTAAAGATTTAAGGCCATAGCAAATTTAATTTATGCTGCGTTAACGGTGTCTGTAACTTTCTTTTATGCTTTGGTATCAAAACCGAATTTTGAAAAGGTTAATATACATTCCTCCTTTGATAAATTGACTTTGGTGATTCCGTATTTAGTTATTTAAACAATGTATCTCAATACTAAGTATTCATCCATTTTATTTCATATTTTACCACATATATTCTTCTACATAACAAAGCGTGCATCGAAACAGTGTTTTAAACTTCTTTTTGGAATAGTATGCTTATAATGAAATTCTTTCCTTGGTCTAACAAACTCGCTTTCTTGACGTTAATACAATAACTTAAGGCAACTAGAGCCTTACTTTAAAATTAAATGTAACGTAAACTATGATGAATGGATATACATTTCTTAGGACTTAGAACACATTCTGAAAACTATACATAAATGTATTAAGTTTAAATATCTTTACTGCTCAAAAAAATTTTATATGTACCTCACTTACATCTTTCGCATTATTTTACTATACAAAATTTTAACTTTCCTTTTAAGTTATCCAAAAATAACATTTTAAGTTTTAGATATATTACACTACAATTTATATCAATAGATATTTTATACATACTTATATAAACTGCTGTTTATAAAAAAATGCAACACCATGAAATAATCATCAGGATTAAATGAAATTTAATGCATAAACGACTTATATTATTTAAAATAAATGACGGAATTTTTAACGCAATAAAAACGTTATTAAGTGTCCAAAATCAGTATTTAGCGCAGCCAGTTCGTGGTGTAATAAGTGCTTCTATACGACGTGGCATTGAGTCAAACAGATTTTTAATGTCTGATTGTGGAAGAGAATTACATATTGCTTGTATGAGCAGTAACAGTTTATCTTTTAAAGCTGCAGGACGCAGATCACGAGCGAAACACCGACCAACCAAATCCCACACGAGCACATTAGAAGACATATCCGGCAAATTAGCAGGCCAAGGAAGAAGTTGCATGTGTTGGGCTGAACAGAAGTCTCGAACAGATTTTGCAGTATGTGGGCGTGCATTATCCTGCTGAAAGATAGCTCGAGGGATGCATTGGAGGAAGAGAACGACTTCGGGTTGTAGCACTTCATAGACGTACCTGTTACTATTGAGATTATCTTCAATTTGTAGCAAATTGGATCATCCATGATACGAAATCGCACCCCAAACCACAACTCCGGGTGTTTGGTCAATATTGCGTTCGATAACGCACTCTAGAAGGCAGTGTTCACCGACATAGTGTCTAACACGAATGTGGCCATCATGGTCCCATAAATTTCAGCGTGATTCATCGGAAAATACAAGGTGCCAATCAGCTTTTCAAGCTCTGTGCTAATGAGCCCATTGCAGATGCAGACATCTATAGTTTGCCGTGAGGGGGATCCTATATAAAGGCACCCTTGCACGTAATCCACGCTGCAGAAGATGTCAACGAGTAGACGAAGCCGACATTAGTACACCGGTGAAAGTAGACCAACGTGCTGCCAACTGCCTGAAAGAAACTGTACAGTCATTCATCGCCATGTGGATCAGGTGTCAATACTCGCGTCCTGACGTCCTTTTCCGTCGTCCACTGCCAGTTTTTCGAGATGTTCCGTGCTCGGCGGACCACTACTTTTAAACTCGCATCACTGTGGAACTGTTCCGCGGCACATGAGGGGCTGCGGTAGCCCAGTGGTTAAGGTATCCAACCATGGCAGGCATGTCATGAGTTCGATCCAAGTACCACTAAAGACCCGCCGTGTAGGGCAGCGATGCACGTTAAATCTGTCGAGAGCTGAAACGTCCTCCCGTTGGTGTGGTGTGGTAGTTAAGAGAGGGGGGTGCCAGCTCAGGTGTCGTCCACGTCACTTGACCATGGTTCAAAATTACGTGGTCCGTCGCCAAAAGCCCTCGTGTAGCTGAACAGTGCGACGTTAATATTAACACAACTCAACTCAACTCCGCGGCACATGAGTTCCTATTGCGTGATAGGAAAATCCTCCTTCTCGAAGGCTGATAATCCTCCCCTGTTCAAACTCCGTAAGTTGGAATTCCTCCTTATTTCATCGTGGATGAATACTTAGTTCTTACTAAACGTTCGCCACTAGCAAATAAAGGGTGTTTTTTTAGAGATATAGAACTTTAAATTGCAATAAAAGAACCATGTATTATTCGATTGACATGAATTTTTTTTATTCGAAACATAATCTTGTGGCATTACATTTTAAATATGATTTCTGGCATAGGACTGCCACGGCTGGCTCGGATGTAGTCTAATCTGGACGTCCAATTTTTGATGACTTTTTCCAACATTTGTGGCCGTATATCGGCAATAACACGGCAAATGTTGTCTTCCAAATGGTCAAGCGTTTGTGGCTTATCCGCATAGACCAATGACTTTACATAGCCCCACAGAAAATAGTCTATCAGTGTTAAATCACAAGATCATGGAGGCCAATTCACAGGTCCAAAACGTGAAATTAGGCGGTCACCAAACGTGTCTTTCAATAAATCGATTGTGGCACGAGCTGTGTGATATGTTGCGCCGTCTTGTTAGAACCACAGCTCCTGGACATCATGATTGTTCAATTCAGGAATGAAAAAGTTAGTAATCATGGCTCTATAACGATCACCATTGACTGTAACGTTGTGGCTTTCATCGTTTTTGAAGAAGGATTCCACCAGCCCATAAAGCGCACCAAACAGTCAGTTTTTCTGGATGTAACGGTGTTTCGACATACACTTGTATATTAGCTTCACTCCAAATGCGGCAGTTTTGTTTGTTGACGTAGCCATTTAACCAGAAGTGCGCTTCATCGCTAAACAAAATTCGCTTATGAAAATCGGGAACAACGGCAATCTCGTTTTGGGCCCATTCGAAGAATCTAAGCCTTGCTTGATGAGCGTTTTGCTGAATTGCCAAACCAAACTGAGAATAAATCACTTGACAGCTGTTAATTCGGTCTCCATCTTGGAAAGTAATGTCAACTTAAACTTCTATACCTGGAAAAAAACACTCTTTACAATAACTATTTTCAACGTCTCGCTACAGCCTCTATTTATACGTTTTCAGCATCAGTTCAGAGGTTGCTGCTCATGACACGAATGTTCAAGGGCTCTGAAAATTTAATATTTTACGTAACATCCTATAATTGATATTAGCTGCAAAGTTCATTTAATTCTGATGATTCCTTTATGGTGTTGCCTTTCTTACACACAGCAGTGTAGTTACGTTGTTGAAGATAATAAAAAGATTCATATTTGTTTAATTCTGGTACTATTAGAGGTACTTCCATTAATCTTCTTGGGGAAACTATTTCTTAACTGTGGTTCTATTTTAAAAACCTCTTTCCATAGACGACTTAATTTTATGCAAATGTTAATACTATTTAAAATCTGACATTCGGTATGTGCCGGTAATGATTAATCCTTGATCGTTAACCTAAAGAAATTGAAATCTAAGAATAAGAGAAAGTGAACTGCGACAGGGAGTTCGCATGTCCTGAAATTATATTCATCGTAGAATCCACCAGGAGTTGTAGAATTTGATAACTTGGAGCTGACTGAGCTATCGGGATTACAGAAGGATTATCAATGTGTCAAGGGATTTACAATAAGCTTATGTCAGATTAAGTGTTAGGATTTCTCAATTGTTCTCAGAGTTAAGCTATAGAAATGCATATTTTCATAAACTCTTAAAGATAGGATAAAAGTATCTATTTTTAAGATCATTATATTTTTTTATTGATTGGCTGATTGTTTAATTAGTTCTCCGATTGAAACAACTCTAGAAGGTTGATGTAGATGGACCTCGTGATTTTGAACCTTGATCAAAAAACGAGGAAGACATCTCAGCTAGCCCTCAAATTCCCAAATTTCCCCACCAAGCCAACGCGCAAATGAGTTCTAATAGATTCGTTTTTCCTGTGTAAGAGTGGGACTTGTAAAGGAACAATATACGATGGAAATAAGACCGATTGCGAGATCGCAACTATGACCACTCGCAGTGACGTAATTTACACCCCGCAACGCGAGGGAGGCGGAATCTAGGGGGCCTAAAGCCGGACTGCCAACAAGTACCTACCCTTTGTAAAATCTAACTTGGGGGATCCAAAACCTGACTTTTTAGGGAAAGAGCAAGTGTTCTGAGTTACGTCTTGTGATGGGGCTTTATCATGCCTTTTCACTAATCCTCTTGGGGAATCTTTGGAGCCAGAAAGGCCTTTCAATCCAACCTTCTGAAGAAGAAAACGCGATATGCAGATTAGTGAATGATTATATATATTGGAGCTTTTGTAATCGCGAGGAAGTCGGCTGGTGGCTGGAGAGTATTATAGGAGCCATATAGAGTCGGTTAGAAGTCAGAAATCTTCATAGAAGTTGTATCAAGTCGGATAATAGTAAATATAGAAGATTAATATGAAAAGAATAAAATACAAGAGGTGTATATAAATATTGGTTAAAGATCGCCTTGTACTATCGGTAAGAGTTTGATTATTTAAGGTTAATTATAGAGCGGACTCTAACTAGTTAAGGAATCTGCTATAGATAAAGATTCGCAGGTTAATTTGAAGGATTTTAGCTGCTAATTTAACTTAGCATTATTAATTATGTCGTATCTTTCCTGGTCCGATTCCTAGTAAAATTTGTGTTGCCTTGATTAATATATATTGGTATAATATTAAACTAGATTTATTATGGAAGGTCAATTATTTATCCCTATAAATCTAGGTCAGGTGGATGAAGAGATGATACCCCAGGAGCGCGGGGTAACACAGCCTGACCCTATTTTAGTTTTTAAATAGGTACTTTAAATTTATCGCTTGATATTTATCTAGTTTAAAAAATTCGCATAAAATACACTTAACAATGAATTTTAACTATTATTTACCTACGTATTTACATGAATTTAGGTACTTTTTTTAGCATACTTAATATTCATAAATATATGTCAGCTCAGTGTTCAAGAGGTAGCTTGGCCGCTTCGTAAGTCCAAAGTTGCGGGTTCGATCCCGGCTGGAGTGGATAGATTTTTTGGAAGCGAATATCGTAGGTACGCTTGTCATATGATTATGTGACATGTAAAAGATTCTTTGGTTCTGCAACTCACGGAAAAATTAAATCGCGTCAAATATTCAGCATCTGAAGAAAGTTGGAATTAAAATTAATTCCAGCGTCCAAATTTGGTAGCGGGTGCCACCACTAGATGGTGCTACCATGAAATAAATGGCTATCCAATTTGCCGTGTCTTCAAAGGCTAAGTTGCCAACTTGTAGCTCATTGGGCAAAAAAATAGTCATAAGAATAATCACATTCATATCGTTATCATTTTCATATTTATACAATTTACACTAAAATGTGTTAATAGATAGGATCGTAGAGTTTTATACTTAGCTATGTTTAAAATTGTTAATTTTTTTCAGTCTTAAAAAACGATTATATACATATGTATATATTTTAATAAAATTTGAGAAGCTGTATTTCATTAACTATGCAAATGGTAAAAATATAATATAAAATCGAAAAATATATCATTTTAATCCCCAAATCCTATTTAAAATATTTTTAAATTAAAATTACATTTAAGTAAATTCGATGACAAAATTATGTAAAGAAACTTTAAAAATATTTTTGCTCGAAAAATTAAATAAAGGTCATTCATAGGGGGGATATTTTTTCCCTACTGATATGCATAAAACACATTTAATTTTTCTCATTCAATTTCAAAAGCCATGTATGGTAAATTATAGAATCTCGGATGCTTTTTAACACCTGAAAGATATCAAATTACTTTTTGAAAATTCAAAATCCTACATAAAAGACCGAGTTTCCCACGTATCAACAATACTAACTCAAACACAAGCCACAGTGTAGGTACAATTACAACTATCCTTAAATACCAGCAGTGATGGCTATCCATTGTGTATTAATTAAGATATCTTCTGCTCATCATAGAGTAATCATGGTGTATATTTGTCATCAAACTATATTTAAGTGCATCCCTATTTACTTGGTAGGGTTCCGACTGACAGAGCCATCTGGAATCTGTCACAGATATTCATCAACACAGTGACGCATCAGACATTGATTAGTCGAATAACAAGCAGCTGATCTCTCAGATGCTCCAATTCATTCAATCATTGGCTTGGTTCTCAGGTCTTTAGAGCTCATTCTCTATATCTATTCTATGGAACTCGTTCTCTTATAAGTGATTGAATCTGCTCCAGAGACTGATGGAATTTTTGACCCTCTTTAAATTCAAATTTGTTCTTAAAAAAAAGAAATTTTAAGATTTTTATCTGTAATAGTTTGCAGGAAATAGTAATACCCCGAACTTACGTGATAGTTTAGACAAAATGTTAACCACGTAAATCGGGGTATAATTTCGCACATAAAAACAGTCGGGCCTCTATATAACGAAGTCACTAAATCCCGAAAAATAGTTCGTTATATTGAAAATTCGTTATATAGAGGTTCCTCTTTTAATATATTTTATAAACCACACAAAAAACAAATTTTAAATTCATAAACACTATATATTAAAAAAAGTAATTATTCACACATTTTAAATTCCTATATGCTTATTTTATATACCTTACCCACCGAAAAAGAAAGAAAGAAAGAAAAACTGCAAGGAAAACAAGAAAAAGGAATGTTGAAGATTTCACTGGTTTCCATACTAAGAAAATAATTTTATTCTAAAATTATCCAATTTTATACTAAAATTAATGAATTTTATACTGAAATTTATTAATTTTTAAGAACATTTAATAGTTTAAAGCATACAAGTAATATTAAACATACATTATTTTATAATTAAAACACGGGGACACGGCACAACTCCACTGAGGGTGAAAGAGGCTATCGAAGTTGTTTCTAGTGAACTGGGCAATGGGGGTTAAAGGTTGTGCTTCTTGGATGAAACGTCCAGAACTCTGTTGCTCTCGGCGAGTTAGGACCTAATAAAACCAGTTCAAGGTTTATGACCACCATAAAATGTGTTAAAGAGAAATTAACTTGAAATTTTTTTAGAAATACTTTTAAAAATAGGGAGAACAAAAATAGAATCACAAAAGAAAAAGTTCATATACTTAGAAAATGAACTTCGCTATAGAGAGATTATTTTATGTAGAAAATCGTAAAAATTTCTTGGTTCTAGGAAAAAATTCCCTATATAGAAAAATTCGCTATTTTGGAGGTTCTTTATATAGAGGTTCGACTGTATTTGTAAATTATTTTTAGTTAGGACCGGAGAAGAAAGGAAAATAAGAATTTAGTAAAAAAAAATGCTTTAGATAAAATCGTACCTAACACAAATACAAAATAACACATCTAATTTATTTTGATGTAGAAGGTTTTTTAAAAAAATCTAACCAGTCTTCGGACTCAAAGATATTTTTTCTCCCGCAAAATTTCCTCGCAGCCTGCTAATGATTTTTTTTATTCCTTGTTTTGTTGAAAAAAATATGCTCTTCGTTGGGGAGAATATATTTTTTAAACTTTGTAACCCTTTTTTAATTAAACTCATGCCTTCTGTCAAATCACCAACCATAATCCAATCTTCTGATTGAACTGGGTCTAAAGACTCAAGTTCATCATTGGCTTGCTCTTTCTTGCTTATGCATTTCTATGAGCTCGTCCATTGTCAACTTTGGTAGTGGAAATCCAGCAGTTCTTGAATGTCATTACTATTCCCTTCTAAAATTATATGCCTGGAAAAATCGACTTCTTTTATCAATTTCATCAAATTCTGGCAATGATTCCGCCTGTGTGAGTGTCAGTTATACAAAAAAAAAAAAACAAAATCGACTAGATTTAAAAATAGCGTAAGTGAAAGTATTACTGTATATCTGTGTAAAATTAAGAGAAACGAAAACAAAAAAACATATGGAATATAAATATATTTTTGATATACTTCAATTCAAGAAATTTTTCAATTCCTACTATTAGCTCACACTTTCTCTATATTTATTTATTTATTTATCTTGGTGGAATTCGTTAATAAAATGCATTTTAAAACGCTTAATTGAGCTGACATTTTATATGCATGATTATTTTGGATGACAATGCAATAATTTAATTGTAATTAGTAAAAATTAATTGATTAAAACTAATCATTTAACAAATTACAAATACAGCCACGTTGGCGAATTAGCGATAATTTTGTCGATTTGTGTCAAAAACTTGAAAATGTTTTTTTTTCTCGCGTTTTAAAGCATTCAGCTGAGCTGAAGTTTTATATACACGATTATTTTGGATGACAATACGATACTTAAATGATAATTAATAAAAATTAATTACCACATAATGTTATGATGCAGTCGTACTAATGTAACTATTTCATAAAAAGCAGCAAAAAAAAATTCTTTGTTGTTCTAAGTAGGAATTGAATTAAAATTTTTTTATTAATTTTTAATGTAATGTTACATATATTTAGCTGCTCTATTGGCATTTATAAGTAACAATTGAAACAAAAGAATCTAGTTTTGAAAGGAGGTAAAAAGTAAAGAAAGAACTCCAAGCTGTTTGAAATTTGTTTATTCGTCTAAAAAATTATTTTTGTCTAAAATGAAAATTTTATTAATAATGACTTTTGTGCAAAATAGGTTCAAACATTACCAACTATTAGTATATGCCAATTTGACAAATAAAACGATGAAGATTAAAATAAATATATAGAAAGTGAAAATAAGCAATTGTGTTTCATGTAAATAATTTAAAGCTTTTAAAAAGAATATATTAAATTTTTAGATGACTAATTGAAATAGAAGTTTTTTTATATCCAATTCATATGCATCTAATAGACTATAATATGCCAAATATCTGAAACGCAAAATTATTTTGTCTTTTTATTATTAAACAACTAAATAGTTTTTTACGAAAATTACTTATTTGAGAAAAGATGATTAAAATAAAACACTCTTTGAATGAACAATTTTCATTTAAACAATTATTTCTTTCCAAATGCATTTCTCAACCATTATATCTTTTGCAGAATTGCGCATTAAAACTGATTCCTTATCTTATTTTTCAAAAAAGAAGGAAAAATCCATTCAAGAATAAGTCATATATCCCTCGAAGCTTCAGAACTACAGCAAAAAGTCCAATATGTAACTAATGTGTTAAAAGTAGTGATATTAAAACCCAAAGTGACAGAAGCTATGATTAAAATTAAATTACGCCAAGAAGTCGAGGGAAAAATTTTTCTTTTCTCCTAATCCATTTCATACATTTAAGACAATGTAATTAGCGTTTTTATTACATTTTACGCATTTGCATATCATATTTCCTCATTACAAGTCGGAAATGAGGAAGAAGAAAGAGAAAATGAAATTTAAGTAGAAAGCAAATGAAAAGAATCTCTCGAGTTATATTTTTTCCCTTCATTTCGCAATTAATGGTACAATATTATAGTGGACTTAATGCATATTTATTAAGCAAAAATATCATAAAAATTTTCTTTAGCCCTTCAGATATGGATTGCACCGCTTTCATGAAAAATAAGATTTTGATTATTTATTTTATGCTTTTTCATTTACTTTCACTTCAAAATAACAGTGAAATGTTTTCAATTTTATTTGTATCAATTACATTATGTGAAAACTATTTTTTTTTAAATTTATGTGTTACAAGAGAAGTTACTGGTGTAATTGACGGAATTATTAAATGAAAAGTAAAATAAAAATTTATTTGTACTATTTAATATCAAATTCTTCAAGAATGGTTTTTTTTTAAATATTTTTTCCCTTATAATCAATTGAACATCTTAAAAAGAATACCATAAACAATATCTAAACTATATTAAAAGGAATTGCCTTCTGTACTTTCAAGCTGCTTTATTGTTAATTTCGTCAATGCATTTCTAATAATTGAAGTCTCTTATTCTTTAGAAATGAAAGAACAAAAATGATTTTAATGTATTTACTTTCTAAAAATAAAGACTAGTTCATTATGTAAAGCATTAAAAAATTAAGCGGTAATTCAATTTGTATTAAGAGATCCAATAATACTTTTAAGGTGCAAAAAAAATGATAAAAATAAAGGACATTTATCGCATTTTTTACTAGCGAAAGCAGAAGCTAAAGAGATGTGCTGTTCTAATGATTTTCTGTAAACATTAATTTCCATTTATTTTCTGTTCTTGGAAGCCCATTGGCTGAATAATTAGAGCTTCGCGCTTCCCCAACACAAGTCTGAGGTTCAAACCCCACGTTGAGCAAGGTTGACTCAGCCTTTCATCCCTTCAGTGTGTCAATAAATGAGTACCAAGGGAACTTAATACTGGGAGTTTCGCGTCAGACTGATCATCTGACCGGAACATCTGTTCATGCCCTTCAAAGCCTAAGGTCGCGTATAATGAGTTGGACACAGTAGGCCTTGGTCCTCATGAGCTGTTGCACCACTGAATTAAGTTTTATGTTCCACTTGTATTGCTTATTTGTATAAATTTGTATTTTTTTTCTGGGGTAAATTGTATGAGGTTCAAAATTTATTCAAATGATTTAACTAACAGTAGGTAATTGTTCTTTAATTATTGCATTCATTGCCTTGTTAATGTGTTAGTACAATTAGGTCGAAGAATGATTTTGTAATATTGTTTGGGTAACATATCTTCAATGTAAATTATATGTCAATTTTTTTTTTAGTCCTGTATTATAAAATAATACTGGAAAGAGTAATTGTACTTTTTTTCCAAATATACATTTATATAGAAAAACAAGTATACATTTTCTCTTAGTATCTAATTGTTTAAGAAATATGCAACTGAATATGTATTAGTGCATATTATTTTATCAATAAAAACATTCACGAAAATGTTTTTTTTTTAAATTTGCCCATTACAAAGATTAATATAAATTATAATAAGAGTTACATAAAAGAGGGCTTTTAAACTCTCAATATGAATACACTGTACATATTTTCATTACTAGTAGTTTTGTTTTCTGTGCAGCTTTTTTTTTTCTGAGACAATTTTCTAAATTATAAAGGGTGTCTCGCAGAAGTTATAACGCGTTTCTGATCAAATTTTACAAATCCATATACAAGACTTTCAGGAAGGGAAGTATTTGCATTTTTTAAGTATTGATAATACACCAGTAAATCCCAAGTTGAAACGAATTAAAGTGCAATATAATCGTGTATCTTTAGTTAAAATATTAATGAAAAATGCTTTCTGTGAATATATAAATTTCCAAATTTGTATGAATAGATTTCAATGTTTTTTCGCTAGCTGACTCATTATCTCAGTATTGTTAAGATTAGCTGCTTCAACATTCTCATTATTGGTAGCAACAATGATGAAACAATTTCAATTAAATCGACGCTTCTAGACCTCCTAGATCTTGCTTTAGGTATAATTAATTAATATTTTTTTTGTTAATAAAATGACAAATTTCTATCAAATATATATAAAAAAGAAGTAAATATGAAACGAAAAATCGAGACGCAACAACATAGAGAATTCAAAAAATGACAACAAATGTACGAAATTATTGCCAAGTTTTACAAAAAAATATTTAATAAAAATATTACCATAGCCCATTATTATCTTACCTAAATCAATATATTTTTTAAATAAATTGAATAAAACAACCAAAAGAGAGAACACAAAGTATTAAAATGCAAACACTTTCACGTTTTAATATCTAAATTCCGGTTCAATTTTGTTACTCTCACTCGGCATAAAAATTGGTATAACTTCGTAAATAATGGCAATACAAACAAAAGTAAGGTATTTTTAGACAGCAGAAATTTCAATTATTTAAAATTTTAAAAAAATTACGTCATTTTAATCAAAAATGACGTTTTTGCACTAGTCAGGCACAAAGTCAAACAATCCAAACTTAAAACTTACTTGCAGCAATTTAATGTTGCACATTTCCAACATTTTAACGTCATGGTAATCAAGTAACTATGGTCGCAAACTCAAGGCTGGCGTTACTTTTGTAGAGTCATATATTCGAGTTCTAATCCAATCGAAGTACAATGGATGGTGAGCGTGATATATTTCGAAATTCAAGGTCCTCATTTGGAGTTGGAATACCTGTTTAGATTTTCTCATCACTTTAACATGATTCAAACCTATGAGGTCTGTCACTACTAACCTTTGCGTTGCTTCGAAGGGGGAAGTTAATAAACAAACAATGCACCATTTTAAATATTTCTAATAAATTTAGTTAAGTTTATAACTAGGAAACATAACACTTGCTCCTCCATAGTTTATAAAAAATAAACTGAAATTGTTTGTAAAAATAATTTGGTGAGTTTCAATTCTGCTTCATTTCTGCTGTAGTGACATGTAGATGACGCTTTTCTTTGCTCGTTACGAGCTCAAGTTAGAAATTTAGAATTAATCCGCAATATGAGAATATAGATATATGCACATAGAATCTTATTAAAATCATAAAATGAACAATGGCTGGTAGAATTTATTTCTCAATTCCTACTATTGGTTCACTCTCTCCCTATATATACACAGTAGAATGTCGTTTATCCGAACATCAATTATCTGGACTATCAGATATTCGAACAAGTTATTTTTGTCAATTCAGAAGGCGAAAAGGACTACAATGACGGCCACAGGGATGAGATTACCGACTTCATCCGGTCTATCCCGAGATTTCAAGAATGCAATTAAGGTATAGAGAAATGGATGGCAATCGACGCCGAAAACTTAGTGGATTTCAAATGCTAAATGATGACGAGATTGTGACTTCCGTTCAAACAGAATCCGACCCTGTCGTCGATGAAACGGAGGGAGACGAGGACAACATCAACGAAAGTAGCAAGGATTCATCAAATGCTGGCGTGTTGTCTGCATGAGAAACATCTATGGAGAGGTAAGAACAACAATCAGAGTGCTCTGCTACTCAACTACTGCTGCTCAAGAAAATCGACCTTTCAGCAAAAAAACGAAGGTGTACAATGGCACAGTGAAAAATAAGAGATTATTTTCCACAATAAAGGTAAAATTGCGAAATTTTGAACCTATTTTTCTTTTTCTTCAAGTACATTTCCCGCATGTGATGATTTTCAATATTCACATAGTGTCCGGTTTCATATACTGCATGGATTGCATTCGGTGTTCGATTATCCGAACGGTATCAGGACCCAATTGATTCGGATAAACGACGTACTACCATATATATATCTCGTCCAAATTTGAAATCCTTAATTAAATATTTTCTATTCATTCATTCAAGTTCAAATACATTTTTTTAAACTTGTAAGGGATGGTACTTAATGTTCAACAGTTTTTACTATTATTGATTCATTAATAAAATTTTTTAAAAGTTAATAGTTAGTAACAAACAAAAATAATAATCCAACAGCATATATAAAAAGAAAAAAAAATCGTTCGTTTTATCCCTGTAGCGCAATGGATTTCACGTTGTACTTCCAATCCATAGGTCGTGGTTTCAAATCCCACACGGGAAGGCCTAGGTTTTTGTGTGAGAATGTTATTTCTTTTTTTCTATACTATTTTATTCGAATAATCAAATTTAATTAATGAATAAATACTAACAAACAAACATAGTTCAACATCCTATGTAGAAAGGAAAATGAAATATTGCAAGGAAAATCGCTTTCGATTTAGTCACTTAATAGTGCAGTTCTGTCATGTATATACATATTTATATTAATTGTAACTATTTAATTAAAAGTAACTAAATTAAAACTTTTCTGTGTTGACCTAAGTAGGAATTGACTTTTTAAAAATTATTTTTTTACATTACTTGTTATAAATAGTGACATTGTTTACAGTTAGGCATAGTTATAACCACTGAACTACGTCTAGTAATGTAAGATCCGCAACAATTTTTTTTTCTAACACTGGTCTGATAGTACTGTATACTTTTGTTGAAAGCCTATTTTAAGTTAATTATATTTAGATGTATAAAAATATAAGGCATATTTGTGTATGTGACAAAGAGAGGGAGAGATAAAATTCTTGTGTGTATGAGTAAGGGATATGAAGGAAGGAAGATTCGATCTGGGTACTATCCGTTCCGAACGCGAGTACTTTATCTATCACGCAAAAAAAGATCGTCTTCGCGTGATGTTTAGTACTGGTTTATATAGATATCACACTACCACTTTACCCCCAAGCCAGTGATTCGGCGAATAGGTGAACGAACTATACCATATTCGTGACGAGCATGTGAGCAGTTGCGTCATTCGTGCGTGACGGCTTGAGAGTATGCGTTATGTGTGAGATGTCTTTGTGGTTGGGTGACGGCTGAATTGTGTCATTTGTGTCTGACGGCTTGAATTCTTTTGCGGTGGATAGATGGCGGCCACGACTGTGTCGCATGAAGAGTGCGGTTCACTTTGCTTGGCCAGGTCACCATTATGGAAGAGACTTGGTCAGTTAATGTTAGTGTCTTTTGTGTATAAGTTAACACCAGCAGGTAATATTAAACACACGTGTATTAATCTCGAGAACCGCAAGACCCTCTGTGGTCCATAGCCTCGGAGTAACTGCTTGAAACTGAACCAGTAAGGTTGCCAGATTCAATACAAAATATAAACAAAGAAATTCTACAGAGTCAGTCGCCACAGATGTATATTTTTCACGATGTGTGTGTGTGTGATTTTTGTTTCCCCATTGCATATGCGAAAAAATCCTTCTAAAATAATAGTTAAATCAAGACCTTTCACAGAACTGAGGCTAGAGCAATTACATACATAACATCTTCCATCTGAATACAAAATAGGTTAACGTTTATATTAAAAAAAGTTACAGCAGTATAGGTATATTCACAGTTAAGCTAGTAAGCGATACAAAGAAATCTTTTTTTTCTCCTCCCCTGATTTTTAGAAAGCCCGATTTCTGTTTTTAGATGTAAGTATATGGCAACAGCACTAGAACTTTGAGCTCCAAAGGCTGAAATGAAAACAAAAAAATACCTTCTTGGCTGTTAATCTTCGAAGTTTATTTGGTCGGACGCGCACCAAACAGAATGCCAAATAAGAAGCTTAGTAAAACGAGATGGGGAAAGCCATTTTCTTTTGCAAAGCAGCAACGAGGATTTTCTTTTCTGGATTCAGGCCTAGTGAGTAGAGCAATAACTTTCTGAAACTCGCCCTACGGGTGCAAATAAATGCCGGGAATCTATGAGAAATAAGCTTTTGCGAAACAGTGGAAAAAATCAGCTTTGGGCTGCATGTTTTTCAGTTTGTAGCTAGATTTGATGTTGTTGGGGAATTTTGAAATTTTAGCGTTTTTTTACAATAGTTTACATTGATGTACATTTTTACTATAGTTTACATAGATTTTAATACATTGTATTCAATCATTTTTATTGGGTTTTGGAAAAAAATCTTACTTGATATACTATGGCACTTAAATTTAAGGAATGTGATATATATATATATACACAAGTATTGGGAAATTTTGTCATTTTCGTCCAATATTATAGTTTATGTTAGTAATGTCTTTTTTCTAGAAAAGTTTTCTTAAAATATAATTTAGTTTAATTAGCAATTTAGTGGTCATTGATTTTTTTAATTCTTACATTTAATCTTATTTACCTTTATTATATTTAATTTTTTTATTTTCTTTTTAATTCTTTTATAAATGCTTTGACACTTTGAAATAAATCATAAACAGTGTTTTGATGCTCATCACAAAGCACTAAAACAAATTGATTGAAAAAAACCATTTTACAGTTATTATTCTATTTTGTTTTAGCTCCATAAATATTAGTTATATAGGTTTGTATTTTTGTACCTGAGTAATGCAGTTTTCCTTTTGATGAAAATGGAGCAAATGAAGAGATTTTTAGCGGAAATCATCGCATTTATGATACTGTTTTCGTCAAGTTTGTCAATTTATGTTGCACACGTTGTAGTTTCAATTGGGATCTTTCATATTTTGTGGATATTTATTCTGTCTATATGGACAACAGCAATGGAATATATCAAAAACTGCTCACCATATGCAATAGATAACAGAATACTATAAAACATATTTTAGCTTTCAAGAAATTTTGCAACGTTTGAAAAATATTTTTACAAAAATTTGAAATCGTTCGGAAGTTGTTTAAACAATTTCTGCCAATGCCTTTTGATGCAGCAATGTTTATGATGCTGTCTAGAAAGCAGTATTTGCTAGAAATATTTAAATTTAACTTGGAATATGAAAGGAGCATTATTAAAAATAACATCTCTGAAATTCTTGTAAGTCAGTACCTTATTTGTTATAATAACCTTATTTGTTATATATGTGTGTGAGAAAAAAAATTGATATAAATAAATAAGAGTAGGAATATAAGTATACAGATAGTATAATTGGTATTTTAATTAGATTTTTAAATTAAAAAAATCAACTTAATTTGAATAACATTTGTTTTAAATTTAAATTTAATTAAATTTTTGCTAAAACTATTAAAACCTTTATCAGGAAAATCATTTGTAGATTAATAATCAGCTTTCACGACAACCTTTCAGACTTCATTGACTATTATTTTTTAATAATAGGAGTATTTCTATTTTTGGTACAACATGCAATACGTGACAAATAAATCATAAAAAGTAGGTTTGCTTAGATTTTATAAAAAAAATATTATAGTTATCTCAAGTTTTGCAAAAATTGTGGAGTATTATTTAGGTAGATTTTAATACAGGATTTTTATAATTAGATGCCTATTTTTATAATGTGGCTTTTTATTTATTTCACACTTATTTGACCATGGAATTTTTGCGCCACTGCAAATTTGAGAACTCTTTTTCAATCCGAGAATTATATCTAATGTCAGATGTCTCGAGAAAAAAGTCTTCTTACCATGGCATATTCTTTGAAATGAAACCTCGAGATGTTGTTGCACACCCCCATTGGTCATCAGTGCTAGAACAGGTCCATGACATCGTACACATTCAGAAAGTCCCAGACCAGCAAGCGATCGTCTGCTAAATCTATCTCGAGATGTACATTAATTTTATTCATTTAGCTTTAAGTGTTCCTTTATTTATAAATAACCAAAATAAGGTTAAATAATTCATATTCCATACTCGTCCTCTTTGTGAATTTAATGAATCATATTAATAATATAGTATAATGCACTCAAAATTTCTATTTAGATTTGGGGGATTTATTGTAACAATTTTGTTTAATATCAAAAATTTCAATTTTTTCGTCACACTGCCAAAAGTTATTTTGAGGAGTTTTGATTCATTATTACAGATTAGAGTAACTTGCCAAACACTTGACAAAAATTGGTTTAAAAAAATCTTCATTTAAATTTTTACATACAACCCTATCTGCTTTTAATGCAGTTTATGTTTTTTTATTCCAGCATACAAGTATTTTTGCAATCTCCTAACTATACAGCTAGTATGCATTAATTAATGAGAAAAGTTTTTCGTTTAAATCGTAATTTTTCAAAGGTGTAACGTACATTACAAAAAAGACATTAAAAAAAAGAAATGATTTACTTCAAAGCTTTGAATCTTCATGAACATTTTAATAATATGTAAATAAATATTTTGATGATAAATTTTAAAATAAAGTATATTCATAATCATTTAAAGCGTAAACTGTACATGAATTTTCCACGTTTTCAAACTTTTTCATGTATAAATCCTCTCTCGAAACGAAAAAAAAAACGTTTAAGGCATGCTCTCCTTAAAACTAATAAAATAGATGCACACATACAAATATGGTTGGCTGTAGAACTATTAAACTTTTTGAATTTTGTTTTAAATATTGTTATTTTCAACAGCAAGGAAATTGGAGAAACCCTGTATAAAGTGGCCTCACTTAAACTATTTATAGGTAACTAAAAGAACAATGATATAAACCAGAGATGAGCAAAATTTTTTGTTGTGGCTCACCAAGATAGTCGAAAAACAAAATTGAGAGAAAATATTTTCTTCTTTGAGAGTCAACATATACAGTAACTCAAAAAAAGTATTGGGACACTTGGCATGCATAACTGTAAAGCCATTTATAAAAATATTTATCACATTAAATAAAAAAAAATGAATTACGAAATATTTTAGCATTTGGTGTACAGTATATATAAAAAATTTCATTAGTATTATAGAATTATAATTTGATCTAGCTTTGTGTGCAAATAGAATTCAAAGGCACTCTGGCGTCAAAAAAGTATTGGAACACTTTTGAAATCAGAAATTCAACAAATATGCAGTGCATCAATATAATTTAATTTCACATCACTTTTTTACAGTAGAAGTTTAAACATAAACATTTCAACACTAAATATTATTTATGGAAAAAAGGGTGAGAAACACAAAGATATATTGGGTAGTGTGAAAATTCCAAAATAAGTCATTGAAAAGAGAAAATCAGTTCGGTGCATTGAAAAAATCTTGAAATTGAGTAAATCTACTGCTTTGAACATCATTGACAAGTTAAAAAAACGAATAGTGTTGCAAAAAGTAAAGATTAGGACGTCCAAGGATATTTAATGAACGTGAAGAGAGGTGGATTGTGTGTGAGACAAGTACACATTAATCCAAGAACTAGTGCAGTAAAAATGACTTTGCAATGTAAAAGTAGGCTCGGAAAATGAGTAAATTCTGATATAGTTAGAAATGTTTTAATAAAACATAAGTATCATGGCAGAGTACCTGAAAGAAAGCCCTAAATGAGCAAATCAAATATAAAGGGTGTTTTTTAGAGGTATAGAACTTTAAATTGCAATAAAACAACGATGTATTATTCGATTGACATGAATTTTTTTTTATTCGAAATATAATCTTGTGGCGTTACATTTTAAATATGATCAATCAAGGCGTAGATTCGTCGAATGGGCCCAAAACGAGATGGCCGTTGTTTCCGATTTTCATAAGCGAGTTTTGTTTAGCGATGAAGCGCACTTCTGGTTGAATGGCTACGTCAACATGCAAAACTGCCGCATTTGGAGTGAAGCGAATCTACAAGTGTATGTCAAAACACCGTTAAATCCAGAAAAACTGACTGTTTGGTGCGCTTTATGGGCTGGTGGAATCCTTCTTCAAAAACGATGAAGGCCAGAACGTTACAGTCAATGGTGATCGGTATAGAGCCATGATTACTAACTTTTTCATTCCTGAATTGAACAATCATGATGTCCAGGAGCTGTGGTTCCAACAAGACGGCGCAGCATGTCACACAGCTCGTGCCACAATCGATTTATTGAAAGACACGTTTGGTAACCGCCTAATTTCACGTTTTGGACCTGTGAGTTGGCCTCCAAGATCTTGTGATTTAACACCGCTAGACTATTATCTGTGGGGCTATGTAAAGTCATTGGTCTATGCGGATAAGCCACAAACGATTGGCCATTTGGAAGACAACATTCGCCGTGTTATTGCCGATATACGACCACAAATATTGGAAAAAGTCATCGAAAATTGGACTACATCCGAGCCAGCCGTGTCAGTCCTATGCCAGAAATCATATTTAAAATGTAATGCCACAAGTTTATTTTTCGAATAAAAAAAAATCTTGTCAATCGAATTATATATCGTTGTTTTATTGCAATTTAAAGTTCTATACCTCTAAAAAAACACCCTTTACAAGCTAGGTTCGCATTTGCTAAAATTTATTTAAGGTAGCCAACAGAATCTTGGTAAAATGTGATTTTTGCTGATGGAAGAAAATATAACATTTTCGGATCGGATGGCATGCAAAAGGTTTGGAGGAAATCAAACATATCAATGCATGCTAAAAATTTGCAGCCTACTGTCAAATTTGAAGCGGGTAACCTAATTGTATGGGGCTGCATGACAAGCTCTGGAGTCAGTAACTTACATTTTCTTGATGGTATAGTGAATAAATATGTCTATCTTGACATTCTCAAGCGAAATTTTTAAAGTTAAGTGCGGGCAAGCTGGGAATCACAGGATATTTTAAATTGTACCAAGGTAATGACCCGAAACATACTGCAGATATTTGCAAGTTATGGGTCCTCTACCACTGTCTAAGTATTATTGAGACTCCTACATAAATTCCAGACCTTAATCCCATTGAACATATGTGGGATTATTTGCAGCAAACCTACATGAGTAGCAAATTTCCAACCAGCAGGATTTAAGAAAATATTTATTCGAAGAGGGTTTCAAATTCGATAGATCATTTTGCAAAAGAAAATGATTCAATCCATGCCAAATAGACTTCGAGATGTCATAAAAAGCAAGGGTGGCTCAACAAGATATTAATTTCTAAGTTTGAATTGTTTTTCTTAACTTATTGGGAAGTCTTCCAATACTTTTTAGCACGTTTTTTTTTAACTCGATTTCTTTTATTTTGAATTTTAACCATAATTGCATTAATGTATGAGTTTTGTTCAAATAATGATTATTTGTATTTACCAAAATAACATCTACTTTTTTTTACTTTCAAATGTATGTTTAAGTAAAATATTTCTATCTATGAAAAATATTTCTATCTTTGATAAAAATTTATGAACTGGTAGTGTATTCCAATACTTTTTTTGAGTGACTGTATAACACTGGGCAAAGGTTTCTTGCATGCACATAAAAAAATAGTTTTTTCAAGATGAAAGTTGACTGACATTAACTCGCAGACTGTGATGAGAATATTAACAATCAATCCCAATCTTGATTTCAAATAAATTGTAGAATAGTGTCATAGGGTACATTTGCCTCATTAAAATGATTCAAAAATTAAATGTAATTGTAGCTATTGGTGTGTGTTGTTAGATGGTTTATAAAAACTTGTTAATGTTTTTCCAATTTCCGAGCTGTGATCTCAGGTTCGACTCTCAAATCCGGGTTGGACCCCCGATACGTAGACGTTTAGTCATCCGCAGTTGACAACACCTTAAATGAAAATGAGGACGTGTTATATACATATACAACTGCAGATGAAGAAGGGAGGGTATAGATGTTTTTTGTGTTCGAGTGACACGCGTATCCACGAGATCGGGTCTGAGTGATTTTTTTCTTGCAATGTTTTGGAATTGAAATATATTTTTATGTTTACTACAATAGAGAGATAGTAAATGTTTTTTTGATCCTGAAAACTTCTTCAGAACCGGCGCAAGGAGAAAGAAGCGTTTCCTCAGGCCCGCGCGTTTGGAGGGTGTACGTACGCACAGGACTGGGTGAATTTCCATGCGAAGCCTAATTTCATTTAAAAATTCATGTAAAATCTTAAATTTAATCAATTACGCTAAAATTTATTTTTATTATAATTGATAATATCCGAAATACAGTTAAAATTTTATCGCTATATTTTAAAAAAAAAACAATATTGCGAATTTTAAGGAAATTCTTTTCATTATAATAAAAAAAGTACTATTTTCGCCATGAGGATTAAAATAGAACACAGACGCAAAACTTGCAAAATGCTAGTTGGCAAATATCAAATGATGTGGTCTTAGCTCATACAAATCTTATAAATAACGGCTAATGTATGTGTGTATCGTTTTTTATATATATTGTTAATTAACCCTTGTAAAACTTTTTTGCTTTCTTAGTACCGCTTTAGTATTATGTTTCCTGCTCTTATGATTTTGGCATTTCTAATACGATAGCAACGAAATAATCGTTTGTGCGTTCTTACTGAATTAAAAATGAGTCACAGTAAGAAGAAATGTTATTTTTCGTTAAAAATGTGTCAATGTGTTTATTCTACGAAGCTGCTTTTCCTCATGGCCCTTCCTTTTTCCTGCCTATGAAGCTGCTAAAAGCATTCTGCATTTTAAGTACCTTTTGATTATTAAAATTATTGATGAAAATATGAAACATATATATAGAAACATACACACATTGTATATATATATATATATATATATATATATATATATATATATATATATATAATGAAACTATAATTATGGATGTCTAATGTCCAATAAACTAATAAGCTTTCCATCTTTTTCCAACTTAGTCAAAATGTAAACAGAAATCCAGAGCGCAATAAATCACAAAATCTTAAATGCCCGATACTCCCGAAAAATCCTAACATGTGCAGTTGCTTGCATTCATAAATATCCGGGATCTAATTAAGAAAAACTTGAAGTCTATAGCGCATATTGAAACTAAAAATTTTTTAAACATTATTCGAAAAAAGGACTTCAGTCGCCAATTAGTGCCTTGTAAAAATTAATATAAATATGTTCTAAACTCTGATCACACCAGTGTGATCATGGGCCTCATAGAAGAGAGAGCGCAATCCCATATAAGATACCGTGTGCCTGGAGGGAGAAACGCGTGACCACATATATGTGATCATGTTCCTGAAAGGGATAATTCCTTTTAAAGCCTGATCTCGTAATTAGATCTGCCACGTCTACGAATACTCTCGTAGACAACATATGTTATAAGAAGTAAGTCCAATAAATACATTGAATAAAATTGAAATTGTCTTATTTACCATATTTATTGATTTTTATATGATATAATTCATTTATTTTCTGAGATACATAATTTGCTATTGAAAGCATAAAAAGTGCTAACATCCAGTATCTTATGCTTCCATAATGTGGCCCTCGAACAAAAACAGTTGCCCATGTCCGACATAAACAGATGCAGGAAAATTCATATTGTCATATTTTGAGGTAAATTCATGTTCATGAATGTACAATTATTTGTACAAATCCATCTCTTAACTTTGTAAATCATTGCATTAGTTCTCATCGAATTATGCTTCAGCAGGTTTTCTGGCCAAATAAATTATCTAAAAGTTGTTATTGTCCTTTTATTTATTCAAATGTTATTTTTATATTGTTGGGAATCTAAATTAATGTTTGAAGAAAAAAAAACCTGACCTTCATAGATAATTTTTTTTAAATAGAAAAATTTTACAGGCAACTTGAGGTACGAAAAAATCAAAGCTGTAAATTTCTGAGAAATCCCTTGTTCCTACGTGAGGAAGAAATAAATAAAGGTGGCAAGCATGAAACAAAAACAACAGGATATCCAGTATTTACTTTGATTTAAAATCAAAAGTTCCCAAAAACGAAAGATGAAATCCACTATTAAATCTCTGGAGCCATTTTTATTTTCCCTCTTTTTCTCAGCTTTTAAGGATCCTATAAAATAGAACGAAAAATTATGTTCTACCTTTAGTGTGTTTTCTCCTCTTTCTCTTCCCCTAAGAATAAAGGTGTCACGACTGAAAAGAACAACTAAAAAAAAGAACAGCAAAAAAATATTCAAAACCTTTTCTTCTTCATATTCAGATTAGAAGTATTGATTTAAGAAAAATTATTTTTCCTTTTTTTTAAAGCCTCTTTTATTTTACTAGTTAAAAAACAAGATGTTTTATTTATTTATTATTTTTGGGGGGGATGAAGGGAATTTGGGAAAGGATTATACGATTAAAACCTATCGGAGCTCATGGAAGTAAAATTAACACATGCCTTCAAATGAAGAAAGTGTTTATAGAATTTTAATGAAAAATAAACATCTTTACATAATCTTAAAGGATAAAGAAGCCCAGTGGCTAAATGGTTAGTGCATCATGCTTCCAGACCACAGGTCCGAGGTACTAACCCCGGGATGGGAAAGGTTGACTAAATCCAATGGGTCGATAAATGAGAGTACCAAGCTTGCTTGGGAACTTAAAACTAGGGATTTTCCCCGTCAACAGACACCTCTGGGCCCAAGGTCACGTATACTAAATTGGGCTCAATAGGCCTTGGCTTTCATTAGCTCTTGCGTCACCGAGTTAAGTTAAAAGCATAAAACATTTACAAGATAGCATTCAATTCATATAAGATCTAACTTTTAATGCGTGGTTTTTTTTAAGGATTGTAAGGGTGCTCCCCTCGGATGCCCTTCTCCTTGATTATCAGCGTGAGCTAGAGATGTAGGAATAAATGAAGAACTAGAAGTTGCCATGATCTTAATATGGCTTTATTAAGATTCTAAAGTTAAACATTTAACAAAATAGGTAATAATATGATATGTGAGAGAATCTACCGTGGCTAAACACAATGTATGTAACACCTAAATAACGTCACTCGGACCGCTATCAATAACTAACTCGCCTAAGCTCAATTCCAATTCGACCACAGATCCAAATATTTAAATAGTCACTCCTACCTTTATCGTCCCCCGAAGTAGCACTCTATTTAATCTTATTTGAAGTTGCAGTTTACAGGCGTTGCAATGGTATGCATCTTGACCTAAGGGCTCTCTATCACGGATAACTACTGTTGGCTGTCACTTAACCTTTCAAAACCTCTTCACACTTGAATCACGGAGTATTATAACATTCCCCAAATTGCCACACAACTTACTCTAAACTTCTGTTATTTAAAAGCTTCCTAATTTGCATCTTTTATTCACGCTTAACTTCTTGGTTTGGTAGGAAAAGAATTGCCACATTAATTCTGGCCTCAAAGAACATAAAGGACATGTTAATGAAAAGACACGTGAGCCCGTCACAAGATGAATCATTAATTTCGTAGTTGTAACCATGCTTGCATTAAATACGCATTATATAGAGAAGATTTATAATAAAATAATAATATAATCTCATTTAATTAAATGTTTCATAAGATTTAGCATCTACGATTTTTGCACTATAAGCCCACATTTTACCAATCTTCAATCTTAATTTGTTTGAATCGTATTATCGAAGGTAGTATAAATTGTAGGAGGAAAATGATACAAGAGGATAATTATAGCACACAGATCTAATGATCTTAAACTGCAAATGGTGTAAAAAAACATTGCTCAAATTCCAAATTCAACCTTATATAATCCAATATAAAAGAATTTTTTCAATATATAATCATATACATATACATACACATATATATAAATTTATACACACATATACGTATACATATATAAACAATAATATAAAAATAATCATATAGTTATATACCTAAGATAACTAAAAGTAGGAAGGAGGCACATAGTATAAAGACAAATTCCTGGCCTTAGGAACCAGGATTGCAGGTTTAAACAAGTTTTGCGGCTCCAAACTTCACCTGTAATTTGTCATACTATGTACCAAGAGGAAAGGAAAGAGTTATATATGTGTAGAATTTAAATATTAAATCATTAAACTAAAGAACATATGGACATAAATATAACCTTTTAAAACGTATTTATAACGATGGCCAAGAGTGCAGTATCGTGTTCCCGCCAAATAGTGAGAGCAGAACCGCATAAAGTTAAATGCAATACGATATAAGAAACGATTAATTGCGATACGATATACAATAATAAGAAATATATATATATATACTTTTAAAAAATCATAAAATTAGCGTAAAATATAAAGAAACTCAGAAATATATATATATTAATTTTTTTTAAAAAAAAAGCATGTGGCGCCATCTATTATATAATTGTAGGATAAATTAGAATTGTCTAAATTTAAAAAAAAAACATTACAAAACATAATAACAGTAAATAATTACATTCATACAAATTGTATCATAAAAAACGATTATAAATATAATTACAAAGAAAATTAGCAGGGTATCCATGTTCAATACAGTGATTAAAAATTTTTTTAAGATTTAAAAAAAATATTATCTTTATCGCTAACTAATACTTTATTGCGATAAATATAGTTAAAAATAATATTTCTATATATAGATATTGATAAATTAGAATTCGGCACTTTGATGATATTAAAATTAAAGGCATCTCTTTTATCATAAATATTAGTATGTAGTTTCAAATCCTTAATATACAGTGATACATCTAGGTAATTTGTTTTAATTGGATTATTATTAATTTTAACTAAGTTTAAGTAGGACGGATAAAAATTAATAATCGGATTTAAATTATCATTTTTACCAAAAATATTTAAATCATCAATATATCTAAAAATGTAGTAGTCATTATTAATAACATAACTATATTCATAAAAATGTAAATAAAGATTAGCCAAACTATTACTAGCTGGGCTTCCTTGTGGGAGTCCTTTCTCTTGTTTATATAAAGAACCATTAAAACTGATATAAATTTCTTTTAAGACAAAATCTATGAGAGTTTTAAATTTGTTAAAATTAATATTAAGGTTATACATACTGTGGTTTTCTAAAATTACTTTAATAATATCATATAAATCAATGGAATTGGAAAGATCTTCAAAGTCATAACTATGAACTGAATAAATATATTTATCATTAAAAAAATCTATAATCTCTTTACTATTTTTAATATATATATATATATATATATATATATATATATATATATATATATATATATAATATATATATATATATATATATATATATATAATATATATATAATATATATATATAATATATATATATATATATATATATATATATATATATATATATATATATATATATATATATATATATATATATATATATATATATATATATATATATATATTTACTAGAGGACCCGACAGACGTTGTCCTGTACACACACCTTAAATTCAAAAAGTCCTACTTTTTATGAATAAGCTTTAAAATTCTCGACCGTTTTGAGTAAAATTTGAGTAAAATTTCAAAAACTAATTACATCTAAATGTAATAATTTAATTAACACACGATTTATTTCAACAAAATAATAACACGAAGTGACAAAATATTTTCCTGAAATGATCACAGCACCAACTGTTGGGACGAACTTGAATTATAATAAAAGATTTTTGAATATTCAATACTGCGATCTTAAGGCAGTCTGCCGGATCCAATGTAAAATATTCCAAGATCAACAATTTATAAATAAAAAATTAATTAAACATTTCTAAGCCGAATAATAAATCTAAACCATTCTCGAGTCCACTGGAACGGACAAAAACCTTCATCAAAATCGGTCCAGCCGTTTAGGAGGAGTTCAGTGTGACATACACACGCACAAAGAATTACATATATAAATATTATTTAAAAATATATTAATTAAAAACGCTAAAAAGCGTGAATCGTCTGCATTTTCGTAATAAAGACCGGGTTTGGCCAGTTTAGCTGAAAATCAATATTCGACGCCAACTTACGCCTTTTTCAATTCCTATTATTAGCTGACGATCTCTATACATATTTTATTTGTTTGTTTATTTATTTATTTATCTTGGTGGAATTTTCAATCGTTAATAAAAAACATTTTAAAGCGATCAATTGAGCTGAAATGTAATGTACATGATTATTTTGGATGACAATACAATAATTTAATTATAATTAATAAAAATTAATTTTGATTAAAACTAATTATTTAAAAAACTACCAATACAGCCACGTTGGTGACTAGCGACTCTTTTGGCGATTTATGTCAAAATTTGAAAAGGTTTTTTTTCTCACGTGTTAAAGCAATCAGTTGAAAAGAAGTTTTATATACACGACGGTTTTGGATGAAAATACTATATTTTAATGATAATTAATAAAAATTAATTACCACTTAATGTTGCTATTCTGTCATATGTATATACATATTTATATTAATTGCAACTATTTAATAAAAAGTAGCTAAAATAAATTTTTTCTTGGTTGATCTAAGTAGGAATTCATTAAAAAAATTTTTAAATTACTTGTTTATAACAATAGCGTTGTTTCAACAATGCAGGGTGGCCGCGGTAGCCGAATGGTATAGGCATCGGATCGTGGCTGGCTTTGTCACGAGTTCGAGCCCAGTACCACTAAAGACCCGCCGTGTAGGGCAGCGATGCACGCTAAATCTGTCGAGAGCTGAAACGTCCTCCCGTTGGTGTGGTGTGGTAGTTAGGAGAGGGGGTGCCAGCTCAGGTGCCGTCCACGTCACTTGACCATGGTTCAAAATTACGTGGTCCGTCTCCAAAAGCCCTCGTGTAGCTGAACAGTGCGACGTTAATCTTCACTCACTCACTCAACAATGCAGGTGAATGGTGAGTTGTATTTTTTGAATGTTTTTAATTAATATATTTTTAACTAATTGCGATATCGGACCGAATTGTGAATTTAAACCATTGTCGGGTTTACTTCAACCAACAGAAAAAATTTCATTGAAATCGGTCCAGCCGTTTAGGAGGAGTTTAGTGACAAACACACGCACAGAAGATTTTTATATATAGAGATATAAAGGATGTTTTTTTTAGAGGTATAGAACTTTAAATTGCAATAAAACAACGATGTATTATTCGATTGGCATGAATTTTTTGTATTCGAAAGATAACCTTGTGGCATTACATTTTAAACATGATTTCTGGCATATGACTGCCACGGCTGGCTCGGATGTAGTTCAATCTGGACGTCCAATTTTCGATGACTTTTTCCAACATTTGTGGCCCTATATCGGCAATAACACGACGAATGTTGTCTTCCAAATGGTCAAACGTTTGTGGCTTATCCGCATAGACCAATGACTTTACATAGCCTCACAGAATATAGTCTAGTGGTGTTAATCACAAGATCTTGGAGGCCAATTCACAGGTCCAAAACGTGAAATTAGGCGGTCACCAAAAGTGTCTTTCAAAAAATCGATTGTGGCACGAGCTGTGTGATATGTTGCGTCGTCTTGTTGGAATCACAGCTCCTGGACATCATGATTGTTCAATTCAGGAATGAAAAAGTTAGTAATCATGGCTCTATACCGATCACCATTGACTGTAACGTTGTGGCCTTCATCGTTTTTGAAGAAGTACGGACCAATGATTCCACCAGCCCATAAAACGCACCAAACAGTCAGTTTTTCTGGATGTAACGGTGTTTCGACATATACTTGTGGATTAGCTTCACTCCAAATGCGACAGTTTTGTTTGTTGACGTAGCCATTTAACCAGAAGTGCGCTTCATCGCTAAACAAAATTCGCTTATGAAAATCGGGAACAACGGCGATCTCGATTTGGGCCCATTCGACGAATCTACGCCTTGCTTGATGATCAATTTGATGAATTGCCAAACCAAACTGAGAATAAATCACTTGACAATTGTTAAATTGATCGCCATCTTGAAAAGTAATGCCAACTTAAACTTCTATACCTGGGAAAAACACTCTCACTATATATATATATATATATATATATATATATATATATATAATTATTATTATTGTAAATTAAAATACTTAATGTTCCCCATTTTGAAATATTAGGTTGGGGTAAAAGAAATCCAATTTTTTTGTATGGAAATCAAGACTTTATTTAACATGCATCCAATTGTTTGATATGGGTAAAATATACACCGTTTTGCTGTATAATTTGTTGCCATTTTAAAGGTGGCTTCATAATGCTTCTCTCGTAGAAGTCTTGGCTCTTATTGGCGAAAACATGTAATAATCAATTTTCACATTCTTCTCTTGATCCCCATTTCTTATCACTCAGGAAGTTTTGCAATGCGAGAAAATGGTGGTATTCGCTTGGTTCCAGGTTCGGACTATATTGTTGATGCATTAAAACTTCCCAACCAAGTTCCCCAAGAGGTTCTGGTGATTCGCTACAGAAGTGTGTGGCCTGGCATTTTCCCGATGGAACACAACACCTAATCTGTTGGCCAATTCTGGCCGTTTCTGGTCAATCGACAGCCTTAAACGGTCCAGTTGTTGACAGTAGATGTCTGAATTTAGTGTTTGGTCATGCGGAAGCAACTCCTAATTAATGATTACTCTCCAGTCCCAACAAATACACAGTAGAACCTTCCTGGTCACTAGTCCTGGTTTGGTCACCGTTTGAGCTGCTTCACCGCACTTTGACCACGATCGTTTTCGCACAATATTATCGTATGTGATCCTTTTATCATCCCCAGTCACCATTCGTTTAAGAAATAGGGCTGATTTCATTCCGTTTAGCCAAGGCTTTGCAGATGGAGATTCGATACATCATGTGTTTTGGTTTAATTGGCGTGGCACCCAAATATTGAGCTTCTTTTGGAATCCAAATTTGCATGAATGGCTTAACACTGTTTTATGGTCGATCTTTAGCTTCTTGGCCATACTACGACTCTAACATTCCAGTCAATCTCGATTATTTCTGTGATTTATTGACATTTTTCGTTGACGAGCCTGCCTGTGTGAGGTGGATCTTTCAAATCAAAAATACCTGAACGGAATCGACGAAACCCAAAATTGTACGTAATTAGCTATTACAGTATTGGCACGTTAAACCCCATTCGCAATTTCAGCCCCCTGACTTGCATTTTCGCCTTCATAAAAAAAACTGCAAAAAGAAGGAATTTTCTCTTTGTAGACTTCCATTTTTAACACCCTGTAACTCACAACTGAATAGACCAAACAAAAAAAAGCAAAATAATTTTTCTAGCGTGAAATGTCATCTTGACAACGAGCATAAATTTGAAATTGTTTGATTTATCCTTCCCGAGATATTGACACTACAGCCATCTACCGAAAAAAATAATGTATTTCTTTTTCCCCAACATAATATTTGTAATTTTACTAATAGAAAATTTGAAACCAGAGAAAAAAATGTCAGGTGTTTTGCTGAAATTGATTGTATTTACAGTTAAAATAAATTTTTGTTTAATGTCTATTCTGCATATAATTTACACTCATGTCCATAAATTAAGGATAATTCAGAATCACACAGTAATTGAATACTAAATTAATTATTTCACCTGTAGAATTATCACACACATCTTGAAGAAGAATATGCAAATTTTAGGAAACCACCAGATGGCGCGTATAGTACGTCACAATGACGAGAGTGTAAGAGAGGTGTATATACGGAATAGTGGCAAAGAAGTAAAATTGTTCACAAGCGCTTTAAAAGCCTTTCAGTGCAATAACCGCATAGTTATGGCACAAAGGCAGCATTTGGATGATTTTTTACGTAGTAGAATTATTGGACGACAGGAATGTGGGCGTACCCAGCTAGAAGTATCCGAGGAACTTGGAATCGCCCAAAGGTTCATCTCCTGGTTTTGGCAACGATTCCAAGATGATGGCAATGTGAGTAGATGTTACAGCACAGGTCGCCCCGAGTTACAACGCCGAATGACTGGTATATATATATATATATATATATATATTATATATATATATATATATATATTTGGCAGTTACTGCCAAAAGAAACAGACGAAGCACAGCATCAGACCTGTCCCGTTAGCTCTGTTCAGCTACCGGTACGACAGTTTCAAGGCAGACCATGTAGATACGCTTAGGGCACATTGGTTTATATGCTCGTAGGCCTGTCATATGTGTTCCACTTACCGCAACTCACTGTCGCCTGCGATTAACCTGGATTAAAGAGCATGCATTGTGGACACCACAACAGTGGTCTTGTGTGATGTTTTCTGACGAGTCCGGGTTAAGTTTGCGGTCTGATTCTCGCCGGACTTTAATATAGAGAGCGCCTGGTACCCGTTATCACCAAGAAAACACCGTTAGGATGGTGCAGGTTGGCTCATTTGGGGAGGAATTATTCTTGGTTCCAGAACTGACCTGTATGTTCAGAGTGTAACGATGACAGGCCACATCTTTCGGGGTGTTATTCTTGAACAACATGTACGTTTGTTTCGGGGCGCCGTGGATGCTGAATTTCTGCTTATAGATGACAACGCCCGTCCTCACCGTGCAAACATTGTAGACGAATGCCTTCAATCGGAGGATATCACCCGTATGGATTGGCCAGCATACTCACCGGACTTGAATTCAATAGAGCATGTGTGGGATATGCTTGACAGACGAATTGCGTCCCGTCAATCCACTCCCACCTGTCTACCGGAACTTCGGAGGGCATTGCTTCATGAGTGGTGTGATATTCCCCAAGATCAGATTGATAATTTGATACTCAGCATGCCTAGGCGTTTTAAGGCCTGTATTGCATCATCCGGGAGACATACTACGTATTAAGAACCATTCTAACCATGTTATACTGTTTTTTTAAAATATGTTCTTTTTTGAAATTTGCTCCAGGGAGTAAAAATCGCAATTTTTATTAATTATGTCAAACATATACCATCATTTTTGCTCTTTACCTTTTGTTTAATAAATAGACTTTACAAAGAAGTCAAATTTGTGTTTTGCTTCTGTCTCTTTCTTTGCCTGAACTTCATTATCCTTAATTTATGGACATGAGTGTATGATAAGATACCGAGACAAAAATGGCAGTCTAACAATGAATTAGATTCATGATCACGTGAATTTTTTAAATGTTATTTAGAAGTGTAGAATCCCAATTTCATCTAGATTGATACGTTTCACAATCCACACATAATAGTAGTGTGAGTATTCTTAGATAGGGATTTGTTTTTCTTAATCTAGACCATATTTTTGTTCTTAATTGCCATCTACCAGTGTATCATTGTAATATTAAATTAAAAGCTTTCATTGTTTTTAAATTTTCGAAAAAAATTAAGCCTACTTTGGTGATATATTTTAAATTTTTCAATACATATTAAGATAAAACACAAAAAAAATATGGAGGAAATGTTTACTATTTTTTTTTATTAAGTTTTATTTAACTCACAGGTAGGACTTC
Source organism: Trichonephila clavipes (assembly GCA_019973935.1). Taxonomy (NCBI): domain Eukaryota; kingdom Metazoa; phylum Arthropoda; class Arachnida; order Araneae; family Nephilidae; genus Trichonephila; species Trichonephila clavipes. Next base: position 172,205 of record BMAU01000594.1, on the reverse strand, counting down.
CAAAGAAACGTCTCCTTATTCTAAATTTTAAATCAAAACTCTCATAATTTGTAAAAGTAGATGAAAATTACAATAAACTCATACGAACCTTTACATTATACGTTGAATTTTTATCATATAACAATTCAGTCATTTTCAATAATACTTAAAATTTTTCCTTATAACGAAAATTCGATTACACTTTTTTAAAACATTTCCTAGTTAAACTTCTTACTCTATTCCATGTTCAAGCAGATCCGATCGCATTTGTTAGGACGCATTTTTTTCCGCTCTGAATTGAAGGAATATATTTTAAATGCAATGGTTTTCTTAAGAATGGTTAAAGTGAATTAAATTTATGGTTAGCTAGTGAAAGAGACAGGTGGCTGGTTTAAGATACTTCAAGAAAAAGTTAGTTCTTTTTGAATAAAATTCTCGTAGTTGATAGATAGTGTTTTCTTAACGTTTCTTTTCTGTTCTATGGAATAGTTATGAACTGGAACAATAGAGAAAGACGGTATATGTGAGTTATTTTAAATTTAAAAGTTTCATCTTTTTTAACTAGAAATAAAATATTTTGGTCTTTTTTTCCAATATATTTTCCTTGTACACACATTTCTTTTACTTCTATAAAAATGTCAATTAAATGTTCGTCTAAGTTCTTATTATATTTCCTGTAAAATAAAATTTAAATGGAGATTTAAAAAAAAGTTCTTTTTTAATTCTAAGTAGCTATAAAATTTTTCTGTTATTTCTTACTCTAATGGAAACATTTCTGCTAAAATTAATTTCATGTATCACCACTTTAATGCAGAATGCCTTTTGAAAATTTTTTTGTTTTAAAGTTGATGTATTATATCGAAAACACAACATGCAATCTTAATTATATTAGTGATACAATTAGTATTTTCAATAATAAGTGGAAAACTTATCCAATAAAACTAACAATAAATAGTAAGAAAACAAGTAAAAGGGGAAAAACTGTATTAAAAAACCTAATTACCTAGCATTTGTTCCGTTTGTAATAAGAGTGAAAATTCAAGTTTTTGTAGCAACAATGAAAATAAAAAAATATATGGAAGTTTCGTACCCTATAAATAACAACAGTGCAAAATATTAAGAACATAAAAACAAAAAGAACATCCTTATTACTTCTCAAGTCTGCAGGTGTAATTTTTTCGGAGATCTAATGATGAGCATGTGAATAGAGCTTTTCCCATACGCATATCTAGAAATACAAAGGGAATGATAATGTCCTTAGTGATCCAGTGTTTAATTAACACAAAACTGCAATTTTTCCATTCATCTCATTCCTTTATGACTGATTACATCGTACCTCAAAAATAGAATCGTTATTCACTGCTAATTATAAATAATGATCAATTTTAAAATTATGTATACTAAATATATCTATCCTTACTAGTATTATAAAAGTGAAAGTTTGTATGGATGTTTGTTACTCTTTCGCGCAAAAACCACTGAATGGATTTCAATGAAATTTTTCAATATAACTTATACATTAGAATAACACATAGGCCATAATATATAAAGATATTGCGTGAAATGTCCAAAATATAACGATAATTATCAAGATAACAGGAAAATTTCGGTCATCTGTAAAAAAACCGCGACAGCATATATCTATCTTTTATGTGTGAATCGAAACTTAGCATTTTGTTTCGTCTATGCCAGGCGCCAGACACTGCGAAAGCTTGAAAAGGTGGAGTGTGAGGCTGTTTACAATTTTAACATAAAGTAAATAAAACAAAAAGTAATATTAACCTATTATACTTCCAGATATAAATTATTTATACTATTTTAAGCGTTTATGACACATAATTTGTATCAATGTGCTACTTTTGTTGAGCAGAGATCAGCGTAGGAAGGTGTTTTCAAAAATCGACCCACAAGAATTATTACGGGAAATTATAGATGAAAAAAAAATCCTTTTTTATCAGCTATTAGACCTAAAGACTTAAAATTTAACAAACATGGATTTTATTTTGTTCAGCTGATTTTATTTTGTTTTGCAAAACGCCTTTTCAATTTCTACAAACTGTCTATATATTTATTTATTTATTTTGGTGGAATTTTCAATCGCTAATAAAATACATTTTAAGCGCTCAATTGAGCTGAAATTCTATATACATGATTACATTGGATGACAATACAGTAATTTAATTATAATTAATAAAAATTTATTTATTAAAAATAATTATTCAAAGAATTACAAAAACAGCCACATTGGCATCATTTTTGGTGACTTAGCAACCGCTTTGGCGACATGTGTCTAAACTCGAAAAGGTTTTTTTCTCACATTTTGAGTGCTCATTTAAGCTGAAATTTTCTATACACTATTGTTTTGGGTAAAAATACGATAATTTAATTACAATTAATTAAAATTAATTGATTCAAACTAGTTATTTAAAGAATTATAAATACAGCCACTTTGGCGACTTGTGACAAAACTTGGAAAAGATTTCTTTTCTGACGTTTTAAAGCATTCAGTTGAACTAAAATTTTATATACACGATTATTTTGGATGACAATACGATACTTTAATGAAAATTAATAAAAATTATTTACCACTTAATGTTGTGATTTCGTCATATATGTATACATATTTATATTAATTGTAACTATTTAATAAAAAAGTAGCTAAAATAAAATTTTTCTTTGTTGATCGAAATAGGAATTGACTTAAAAGTTTTGTTTTCATATTAAATTTTTTTGTTTAATTTTCAATTTACGTAAATTTAACTCATTAAAACTTCTTTACCCTTCAATTTGTATTATTTAATTTTTTTAATTCACCCGTGCGAAGAACGGGTATAACAGCTAGTATATACGTATATAAATGAGAAAAGCGATTCACTCACTCATCAGGATATCTCCTTAACGGTTTGACCCACGGAAGTGCTTCTCAAACTTTCTATACTTACGACCTAATTTTCAATCATAATTTTCATCGCACCCATACATTAATAATGTATTGAGTTCAATAATAATATACTTTGACGTAAGTCTACAATGCGACTGTAATTATAAACCGTACAAATTATGAAGATCAGTATTAAATTTTGTACATAATTGTATGACATGCCCATAGGGTCACTGGTAATTATTAAGCTTGTTCTTAAATTTTGCTGAACTCTGAGCAGAGATCAGCTAAGAAGGAGGTGTGTGTGTGGGAGGGGGGGAAGTTGACTGACATGGGCGTTACGGGGGCGTTATAGATGCTAAAATCCCTTTTTTCAACTATTAGATCTCTATAAACGTATCATTTGGCACGTATGATTTTTTGTTAAGAGATATACTGCTAAAAAAGACATTTTTTTGTTCAATTTACATTTTTTTAAAATGTCCTTATCCTCCAATTTTGTTTCACAATTCACCCGTGAGAAGAGAGAGATAGAGAGATATATATATATATATAATATATATACAACATTTAAAATATATATATATATATATATATATATATATATATATATATATATATCCAATACCTATTGTTTCATCTTTCAATTCACCCGTGAGAGAGAGAGAGAGAGAGAGAGAGAGAGAGAGAGAGAGAGAGAGAGAGAGAGAGAGAACCGGTAAACCAACTAGTTAAGTACTTACCTATGTAAATCGTACGTCAAACATATCAGTAATAATGATTATTAAGAGGTGCTGGAAGCTAAAATCTTATTTTTTCCACAATTTGAGATTTTACATTTTCAAATTGTATAGATTTTAACCTATCTAAAAATCCTTTACTTTAACGTCTAGGGTAATTAGAAGCCCTTAAAACCTATTTTGAAGTAATTTTTTTAAACTGGGCCACGCCCATTTGAATGGCGAAAAACGTAAACAAAGTACTCTGTGTTTGCTTAAAAATTAAACGTCCGATATAAACCAAAACATGTACTTTTATTGCAAATTGGGTCTTTCATTTTTTTATTTCCTAGCCGATTAGAAGTCTCACTGTATACATTAAAATCAATTTATCTCAAAATGTAAATATTGAGGTTCGATGCACCCCTTTTCTGAGAAACTATTGTTTAAAGGTATGTAAATTTTTTATGATATATTTATAATGACGACTAATATATATTGAAATGAATTTTTTGTAAGAAACTCGAACATTTATTTTTATAAATTTATGTGAAAAATGGGTCAAAATTTGCAATGTTTGATAAAATATTTCATGAATTATTACAAAATTCAAAATTAGCTAAAAGATCATATCAGTATAAGGAGAAATATGTACTTTAATTGTATGAACAATTTTAAACATGTGCAAACAACAAATTTTGAGAAAAGGTACATGGAAAACAGCCCTTTAAGGTATATGACTACGTTCGGAACCGTGATTTTGTAAAAGCATATAAATGGATAAGATTTATGTTATTTAGTGTCACTTAGATTAGAAAATGTATATAAAATTGTTTTAAGAACAGTATTACAATAAAAAAAATTTAAGTACCATATTTTGACAAAAAATGAACATAGATTGACCCGTTTTCAAAATATTCTCCCTTTGTGAAAATTGCTTCTATTATAATATTTCGCCTGTATATAGCTCAGACCTCTGTGAAGAGGCTCAACTATAATTTTTGAAATACTAGTATATATATTAGAAGAGAAAGTGGGTTTATCCATGTTTTACGACAGCAGAGGTGAGGAAGTTTATTAAAAAAGCGCCTATAATTATTTCAATGGGTTGTAACTCTGAAAATAATGTGAATTTTTCAAAACCCCTTGTTGAGCCTCTGTACAGAGGTATGATCTATATGTAGGCAAAATATTATTATAATAGAAGAAATTTAACCAAAAGAGAACCTTTTGAACAAAGGTTATTCTAAGTTATTTTTTGCCGAAATATAGTATTTAAATAATAATTTTTGTCAAAATGTCCTTAAAACAATTTTTGTACATGTATTCTAATATAAATGACACTAAACATCATGAAAGTTACCCATTTAAGCCTCTTTTTAAAAACACGTTTCCGAACGTTGTCGGATATCTTAAGGTATCCGAACACGTTGAAAATGACCAAATTCGGACAAGACCAATATTTTTGTTTTCTATTTTATTTAATACATCTATATTTTGGCTTTACAAAACATATTTTGTTTTGATTCTATGCTACTTAGAGGCAAGTTACAATCTGTTTTATTAAGTTAGAAAATCCGGAAGTGTGTCTTTGATCTACCAGAATTGGGCATTTAAATTGTTCGAAATCTATCATGGCGAGTCTGATCACACAAAATATTACAAATGTATTTCTATAAAACTTTTTGCACCTGATATTTATGCTATTTTCTAGAGAATGCATTAAAATGTTTCTTATTGTATGAAAATTATTTGAGTTCGGGCATGCTATTTAAATAATGGTCTCATAAAAGCGTTATTTTTCTTATAACGTTTACTCAATCATCTCTAAAAGTTTCAAATTTTAATTAACATTAAAATTTTAGTACATTCTCTAGATAAATGCCTCTAGATTGTTTTGGTAATTCTTTTACTAATATAAGTTTATTACTTTTTTCTGTAATTGCTTTGAAGTTTTACAAAAATATTGCTAAAATTTCACATATAATTGTGAATTTTATGAAATTCCGGCAATTTATTTTAAATATTGTTGATTAAATATTAGTATTTATTGGTATTGAATCCTATAAAAGAGCCTTTATATGTTTAAATATGTTATTTTGTCAAAAAGTACATTGAACGTGTTCGGATACCTTAAGAATATAACTATGTAAAATGTATATAAAACATAGTACTAATAATGATTATTAACACCCATTTGCTAGTTTTGATATTCAACCGCTACTTTATGTTCCACATACGCTAAAATAAGAAATATTTTTTATACAACTACACTTTTCCCTTTCGTCTGTGTCTAAGAAGCGTTAAAAGGGGAAATTTGAATGCATCTTCTAGTTTTCCAACCAAACATTCAACCCGAGATATATATTCACACAACCGCCTGGAAAACAAGATATACACTTTTCGGGATATCATATATTTCTTTTACCGCTCCATGTTCGGGACCATTTCGGTGACAAATGGCAGACGTAAGAACCATTGAAGCAAGGTAGGGAATAAAATATGTTGCACCCTTTTGTGAGCAGAACTTTTATGATTTTGCACATGACCCCCACTCCTTTCATAGTCTGAACTTCGGTTGGGTTCGATGTTTCTGTTGAAAAATTAATGATGCCTTCTCGAAGAGGTTACTTCCGATTTTGGGGGCATTTATTTTGTAACAGGCGCCCGTCTTATTTCGAAAATGAAACATTTCGAATGAAATGTGATTCAGAAAATTTAAATTCTGGTAATAATCTTAAGCTGAGTGTGTATAACATGTGTTTTGCTTAGTACTATAGATGATGATGTAGTGTCCTCTCTTCAAGAGTTCCGATGTAACATTAATACTTATTTTCCAAATAACAATAAATATTAAGTTAATTTCTATATTCATTTGCATCTCAGATATGTTAGAAAATTTATCAAAGAGTATTGGCCTTTTTTTCAATTCCTACTATTAGTTCACGATCTCCCTGAATGTATATATCTTGTTCAAATTTTCAATCGTTAATAAAATACATTTTATAGCGCTCATTTGAGCTGAAAATTTATATACACGATTATTTTGGATGGCAATACGGTAATTTAATTATAATTAATAAAAATTAATCGATTAAATTATTCAAAGAATTACAGATACAACCCCGGTGACATCATTTTTGACGACTTAGTGAGCATTTTGGCGACTTGTGTGAAAGCTTTAAAAGGTTTTTTTACTCACATTTTAAAGCGCTCGTTTGAGCTGAAATTTTTTATACACTATTGTTTTGAGTAAAAATACGATTATTTAATTCTAATTAATTAAAAATAATTGATTTAAACTAATTATTTAAATAATTAAAACTACAGCCACAATGGCGACTTAACGACAATTTTGGCGACGAGTCAAAACTTTAAAAAGTTTTTTTATTCACATTTTAAAGCGCTCATTTGAGCTGAAATTGAAATTTTCTATACTTGATTGTTTTGGGTGACAATACCATAATTTAAATATAATTAATTAAAATTAATTGACTAAAACTAGTTGTTTAAAGAATTACAGATATAATCTCGTTGGCTTCATTTTTAGCGACTTGGGTCAAAGATATTTTCTTCTCACGTTTTAAAGTTCACGTTCAGTTGAACTGGAATTTTATATGCATTATTGCTTTGGATGACAATACGATACTTTAATGATAACCAATAAAAAATAATTGCTACCTAATATTGTTATTCTGTCATATATGTACATACATATTTATATTAATTGTAATTATTTGATAAAAAGTAGCTAAAATAAAAATTTTCTTTGTTGACCAAGTCGGAATTGACTTAATTTTTTTTTTATATTACTTGTTTTTTTAATGCTAAGTCTGAATGGGTTTTGTAGTGTAGAATTAACATCGTCATATCTTTACACATATGTCAAATGCCATACAAATTAAAAATTAAATGTAAATTAAGTATTCAAAAATATTTATTTTATATTTAATGTATGTGTCCTCGAGGCATCTTTACTATCCTCTAAGGCTGGATTTTATTGCAGTTATTACGATATCCTCAGGATATTACTAAATCTCTAGGCATTAAAAAATTAACAAATGGACAAAGTAGATTTAGGAAACTGAGTTTGAATGAATTATTCTACGATACCTACGTTCCGGATAAGGGATATTGGTGCTTTTTACATTAAATTCATTTCACTGCAAAACAATTATATCTGTAAACAATTTCGAAAATCTAATAAGACTACTGTGGAATAAAAGAACGACGGAAAGGAAAATAAATATATTTGAACTTAATTTACCTCTTGAGGAATACTTAATTGAATTAAAAAGCACAAAATCTCAGAAGACTAAAGTTCACCAGTGTAGAACAAATATAATTTTATTTAACCAGAAGAAAAAGATAAGTCGAGGGAAAGAAAGAAAAAATTAAGGGAAAGGAAAGGTTAAAGAATTTTCAAGAAAAGAGAAGTAGAATCATTTAATAGGATTGTAATATATGTGTTGTTCTAATTTAATACTTTGCATAGCATATGTATTTACTCACAAAATTTTAAAATTCATATTAATTATGATGATGGATCTTGATTTTCCGAGGAGATTTTTTTATAATATTGTTTTTATTTGAATACTATTTTGTATGCAGTTATGATAAAAAAAAGATGTTTGTGTTTCAATAAATTAGCATTTAAATAAATAAAATCTTATACTTCATATTTGTTAATAGCCTTAATTTCTAAACATAAAAAAAATATTAGGAGCAACTTTTGTAAGCAATAGCTTTAAAACAAGTGGTTATGAACAAAGCCAATGCTCTAGGAATTTCATTAGTTTTATTGTCTTGGATCTAGTTTGAATAAACAACCAACAAATAAAGAAGAAATATTAGCGATACCACTGACTGTTTATATGTCGCAGGAAAATTACGAAATTAGAGATTTTATCAAATCCCAAATGGAGATGATCAACTCACACTAAAGATATTTAAAGCACATCTCTTTGAGGTCATTTACCTGAAGCAAGTAAGTGATTTGATCAAATCCCTGAATTTTTTTAGTGAAATGATGAAATGAACACGTCAGCATTTGCAGAGATCTGTTTTTGTATGTGACCACTTCCTTTTACTTTCCCTCTCTCCATGTCCGGCAGCTCCGGGCTCCGTTAACTCTGCTTAAGCACATATTTTACGAGTTTTTTGACCACCTTTTTGGATCGGCGAAACATTGGTTCTTCTCTGATATGTTAATTTCCCAATATAATTAATTTTAAATTATAATTAATTAAATTAAAACAAAACATTTCCTTTTTTAAAATATTGTGAAAAAAACGTTTATTAATTGCACTATTAGTTTACGTACATTATTAAATTTATATAGTTACACATTCATAAATAATTTTATTTTAACTAAACTAAACTCAGTGGCGCAACAGACCATGGCGGGCCTAGGCCTATTGTACTTATTTCACTTTTTGTAACCCTGCGCGATGATGGGCGTGATCAGATGTATTGGTCAGATAGTCAGTTAGACGTGACGTCAATTACAACTAAAAAGTAAAAATAACAATTCTAACTTCGAAGATTTTTTTAACGAATTATAACTCATTTACACATTAACATTTTTACTGAATTAATTCCAATTCACTTTTTAATTTTCCTTTTATTGGAAATTAAAATGGGTGACATCAAAATGTAAATCAAATTAGTGAAACATATAACGCGTATATTAAGCAACCTATGATTTAGAAGTAATTTACCTACAGAGGACACAAAACTCATATTTTTAATCACTCTTTCAGTTATAAACAAAGCGTTTCGCGAAAGAATTTTCTCAGTTAAGGAAAATTTTAAGATTCGGAAATACATTTTTCACCATTTCGAAGATTGTGTGGCTGCAAAATAATAATTATATTAAAGTCTTAAACTATTGGCTAACATTTCTTTGTTTGGTAATTTTAAAGTCATTAATCACAGAATATTGACGGCTTAGAAAGTTCGCTTCGAGTTGAGAAACAGGTATTCACTTAGAGGCTTATATTCGATTTTTTTTTTCTTTTTCTGATGGATCCACAAGTTAGAGCTGAAAATTGAATTTTGTTCTTCATATTGTATTTATATTTGCGTTTTGAAGTAGGTGTAATCTTGAAATTTCTTGATTAAACAAACTCTAAGAAATGTTTATTGAATTGATTTAAGTTTATTCTTCAAAAACACAACAATTTAGAACAAAAACATGCTTTTTTTCTTTGTTATTTTTATTGTTATCGGGGGAAATTAATATATATATTTTTTAATTTTGGAAAAAAATATAAAAACTAACATAACGATAAAAAACAGAAAAATGTGTCAATCATTACAAATCGAAGTAAATTTATTTTAACGTCAGAAAAAAATAATCAATGACATTTAGTAATTTAAACGAAAAATGTTTAAATAATGAAGAAACTAATGTTCTGAGTTATTAAAAGATATTTAATTATATTTTTATGTGGGATTAATTAATTGAGTTATTCTTTTTCTCGACAAATTTATTTGTATGTGTGTGTCTGATTTCAGCTACTATAATACGTAAATTAATTTCTGTTATTTTCAAGTGACGCAAACATAAATTTATTTGAATTTCATAATCATTTTTACGAAGTACAGTTAATTAACATTATAATCGTAATAACTATTTATGTTTTGAGAATTATATACAATTAATATATAATTTTCTTAACGGGATTTAGTTTTAATGAAAACGAAATTAATTAATTGAGTTATTCTTTTCTCGACAAATATATTTGTGTGTGTGTGTCTGATTTCAGCTACTATAATACGTAAATTATTTTGTGTTATTTTCAAGTGACGCAAACATAAATTTATTTGAATTTCATAATCATTTTTACGAAGTACAGTTAGTTAACATTATAATCGTAATAACTACTTTATGTTTTGAGAATTATATACAAATAATGATTTTCTTTACGGGATTTAGCTTTAATGAAAATGAAATTCTTTCTCTGTATATATATATATATATATATATATATATATATATATATATATATATGATCCATAAAGCATTGCTTAACCCTAAATTGGTGGCCTAATTCAGCAACAGGTCTAGAAATTATAGTAGGTCTCCATTTTAGTCCAAAGACTTTTTGTATCTATCTTTGTTATGTCTCTTGAACTCCAATTTCTTTCTTCTTTGGCATTGTAGGTTTTACAACTTTTTCACTTGGTATCTTACTTTATTGTACTATATATACATATACATATATATATATATATATATATATATATATATTATATATATATATACATATATGTATAATTTAGCTGTATATTTTAGCTTCTGAGCATGTTTGCAGTTCACAGAGTGAATGAAGAAGCCTTTTTTATTTTTCATTAAACTTTTTTGTCGACGAACGACTAATAGAAAAATTAAAACATAACACGAACACAAACGGCAAACGACAAGTAACTATAATTTTCTACAAACGTCAAAACCAGTTCCTATTTTCATCTTCGAGAATAAGAGAACTGCTTTCTTATTGGCTGGTATGATGTCATTCTTTGACTTCACTTCTGGAAAACTTTTAACGTCTAATAGTTCCAATTGTAGTTATTGGGAATGAAGCCAATTTTTGAAAACTTTTAACATGAAGTGTTTGTGTCTAAAACTATTTAAAGGAAACCAGGGATTAAATTATGAATATTACGTGTGTTATTTCATTTAATTTCTTAATCTAAGGCTTGTAAAGAAATGAAAAGACTAATGAATCTAAGAAATGATGGAATATATTTAAAGTATATGTGTGTTTATTTTTAAAAATTGTGAAACTAAATTATTTTTACATTATAAAATATTAAAAAGTTTTTAAGTTTCTGTTACAAAAAATGTTTATTATAGTTTTCCTATATTTAAGATAAAGAACAAAGAAGCTTTCGATGCTGGAGTGTTTTGAAATAGGAGCCTGATTTTGGTTAAGAGTGGACTAATATCATATATCTAAGCGTTTGAGAATGCATTTCGGAATCACAAATAACTTGTACCTTAGACTTAGTTTAATGTTAATTAAAACAAGGTCGCTCCTTTTTTTTCAAAATTATCATTTTTTTGTATCTAAAAGCTTTTTTATCGGATATCTGAATGAAATTTTTAATTGCTAGTTAACAAGTGATGAAATTAGTAGTCGTGCTCTTTATATAGTAACATTTAGTCTTATTATAACAATTACAGTCTATAATTTCAATATTGATTTAAATATATGTATATACACAGTCGGACTTCTATATAGCGAAGTCGCTAAATCCCGGAAAAAAGTTCGTTATATAAAGTTTCATCATTTAATATACTTTATGTATCACAAAAAGCAAATTTTCAATTTATAAACACTTTATATTAAAAAATCATTATTCATACCTTTTTAAAAATTAATCTATGTTTATTTATATATCTTTTCCATTAAAAAAGAAAGAAGGAAAAATTGCAAGGAAAACAATAAGAAAGAATGCCGAAGAATTTATTCTATTTTCAATGTTAAGAAAATAATTTCCTACTAAAATTAATGAATTTTAAGGACACTTTATATTTTAAAGCATACGAGTAATATTAAACATACATTGTTTTATAATTAGAACACGAGGACACGGGACAACTCCACTGAGAGTGAAA
>BMAU01000594.1:147500-150000 GCA_019973935.1 Trichonephila clavipes | reverse complement strand
ATCCCCTACTAAAGACCGGATGTTTCTTGCTGGACACCCATCACAGGGATGTTTCGGCCTGCAGTCGCATTGCGCTCCATGCTACTTTTTCAATAAAGCTACTTTTTATCCCTCTGATTTCTCTTTTAGTAAGTGTTGCTTACATTACACATGTCCTTACGTATTGGGGATCTTACGGTATTAAATGTGTTGATTTGGAAAGCTTTTGTACAAAGTTATATTGAAAAAACCGTCTCGTCCTTAATTTTTGCACACCAGTGTATATGTATATGTATATATATATATGTATATATATATATGTATATATATATATGTATATATATATGTATATATATGTATATGTATGTGGAATCGGTTGTAGAGTCGTCATCTAATTGAATCTCTCAACGAAACAAAGCACGCAGTCTTTGCGCGCAGGCGCTGCTGATCTAATGTGAAACAAAAACTTTGACCATTGAGAAAAAAGCGGAGAAAGAGACTCGAGGTGCGCGAGCAGGCGTTCCCGTTGTCACATCATGGAAATCTAATTGTAGAATAGCTATCTTTTTTTTAATTAACTTTTGTTAAGTTTAAATAAATCTGAAGAAAGGCAAGTGTCTTGGACCCCTTGTTGTCTCCCACAAATTATGGGGGCTCGGAAGGGATTTTGACCAAAGTTTGGAACGCGTGAACAAAAGAAGCGTCCGTGGAGGAGACGCGCCGCCATTTTTTGGAAACTTCGCTCAACCTGTGGAGAGGTTGAATTTTTCATTCGAACCCAGCGTGAATATTCCGCCTGTGTAGAGGCAGGAACTATTGATTTATCACATACGAACAGGTGTAATATAAGGAATTATTTTTCGTCTAACGATATAACCTGCGAAGAGGTTGTGGGATTTGTGTTCATCTGCGTAGAAGAGAATCAATGTTTTTCTTCAATTATTGGATACATCGTACGTGTGAGCAACAAGGGAGCTTGAAAAAAAGTTAGGATCTTTCCATATTTTTTCTAAAATGTATAAAAACGCTCTTAAAAAGGATCTCATAAGAGTTGTTGAGGATCTAGACGGTACTGTGGAGAGTACGGACACCATAGCTAAACTAAAGACTAAAATTGAGAATAGTAGTACATTTGAGAGTGATGCAGATTTCGTTAAAACTTTAATTAAAAACTGTATAGATGAGAGGGTATCGCGAAACGAAAGAGAGGCAACTTTAGAAAAACAGAAAATTGAGCTCGCAAAACTACAGTTAGCACAGTTAGAAAAAGTAGTCGAACTTCAAACGGCTAAAAATAAAGCATGAAGTTTAAATCCTGCAGCTAAAGTCGAAGAGAAACAGTTCGAAACAAACATAGAAAATATGATCAAAAACATTAAAACTTTATCTCTTCCTGTTCCCACCAGATCTGAAAATTTTAATCTGTTCTTCCAATCATTGGAACGCTCATTTTTAACCAAGAAAACAAATGACGAATATAAATCTGAAATTTTAATAAATCTTTTGGGCGAAAGAGCTCATAATGTCTTATTGTATATTAAAAAGGAGGAATTAAATGACTATGAAAAACTAAAATCTATAGTTCTCAGAGAATTCCAAGTAACCCCTCGCAAATGTTTAAACTCATTTAAAAATGCTGTAAAATCATCAGGCGAGACATACATCCAATTTGCTGCAAGATTGACGGCAAACTTCCAATATTATTGTTCGTTAAGAAAAGTTAATTCCTTTGAATCTCTATGTGATCTTTTAATTTCTGATAAATTATTTGAAACTTTAAATAAGGAAACCGCAACTCATATTGGCATTCGAGAAGCGGAAGATTGGTTTAGGCCTATTGATTTAGCTAAAGAGTGCGATATTTATATTTCATCTAGAAGCGGATCACGTAAAGAAACTCCTATTGCTTGTGGATATACCGAAAACCCCTTTAAAAATAGACCATGAAACTATAAACCAAAGATTAAAGATAGCTATCCCCAAAATCTTGAAAGACAAAATAAAAATTGCTACATATGCGGTGATTCATCTCATTACGCAAGAGATTGTGAGAAGCGTTTTAAGCCTAAAGAATCTAACGGCCACATCCATAATAGAAAAAACGCGAATAGTTTGAAAGTCAAAAGCGAAAAACCAAAAAGCGATGAGTTCGCACAACAGCTCCAATACGTAAACAATTTTGTAGAAAATCAGCCCTTAACAGCCTTGATTGATTCAGGTTGCCAGATCCCAATTCTAAATTCCACACTAATTAGATTGAACAAACCTTCCGAAGGAAGGATAACATTAAGCTCATGTTTTAACGAGAAGCGTATGGTAGAAGTTACACCATTAAATATTTCTGTTACTCAGCACTCTCCCAGTTTAAGTGTTCGACAGCAATATCACCGACCTTGACCGAAGTATTTATTATACATCCTAGTGTATATACTGAAATAAAGAAAATAAGCCGCGCAAAGAGCGATGTTTTATTGAATGAAAGTGAATCCTCTTTAGGTGCTTATACTATTTTTTCTGTTGC
>BMAU01000594.1:0-142500 GCA_019973935.1 Trichonephila clavipes | reverse complement strand
GACATGTATTTGAATTTGTTCCCTTTTGAAAAATAATATGTATGTATCTCTTTTTTTCCAAGCACTGTGGAATCACTCATGCATTTGTTTACAATACATTTCATTCTTAGGATGGAATACTCTGTCTGATTCTTACTCTTTCAAGTTGTTTATATTTTTCCATCAATTTGAATTTGGTTCAAAATGTTTTTGTTCTTCCTTTTTAGAATATGAATTCAGTGCATGAAATTGAAACTGAGAGTTTTAAAGTAAAATAATATTTTCAGTTCAGATGGGCATTGATTTATAGTAACAACGAACAACATCTTTATTGTTACTTTATAGAGGGAACACACTAGTCTTCAATCTTAATATGCTTTTAAAAGGATCAACGTTTACCAATTTTTAATAATTTAAATGACAGGTATTTTAAAATAGATTCATATGAAGAAATAAAATTGATAGATGACATTCAAGAAGTTTTAAGTCTCGAGATAAATTTATCAAATAATTTTAACCTGTTTATTGTATAAGGAAAATGATATGCAGAACCATTAATTTTTTTTAAGAAAATGCTTTGAGTTCACCCTACAAAAAGTTTTAAAATTTTAAATAATAACTTTTAAAAGTTCTTTAAAATTGAGGATAACAGTAATAACATGTGCTTATTTAAAAGCATTGAACTTATAATTAACATAATATTTACTCTTTACACGAAGTTTTATGTTTAAAAATTACCTCCCATTTAGGAAATCGTTATTGTGGCTGTAGTAGCCCAGAGGTTATGGTTTCAATCTCCTGCTGAAAGTGTCGTGGGTTCGAGTCCTTGTGCCACTGAAGCCCCACTGTGCCACAAGGCCGATACATGATACCAAAGCTCCATATTCTCCCGTTGTTTTGGTATTTAGAAAAGGGTGGTGCCAGCTCAGATGTCGTCCTCGTCACTAGAACGAGGTAAAATATTATGAGACCCGTCGCCAACAGACCTGTTGTTATTGATGCCACCTGATCGGCAAAGGCCAGATCAAGGCCCACGAAATTTATCATTACAAAGGGCTAAGTGACGCATGTCGTTAGACGTAACTTTGAGCACCAAACAGATGACAGAGCTATTTAGCTCATGCTTCACCCCAATGTTGAGGGATAATACCCTATGAGTGGTCAGGGGCATCCCACCTCTCTTTCCCTTTCACCAACCTCATGAGAGGACTTGCGACTCTATGGCTATTTAAAATACCCCCATGCCACTAAGGCACTATATATTTACAAACATCCATATCTTCTCCGGGATTTGAACCCAGGCCCAAAGGTACAGCGGTCAGCATCGCTAACCACTATACCGGATGGGCGACTGCCAACAGATCAAATGTTTATTTATAGTTCGATGGTATTGAAATTCTCGCTAACTCGTAATTGATATCAAAACTCTTACACACACACACACACACACACACACACATATATATATATATATATATATATATATATATATATACAAGGTTAAATGTGTTTCCACTAAGAGCAATGTACATGAAAATTTGGTTTAAATTAAATAAAAAATAGAACTTTTAAATAATCGATTGATAAGGCTGCCATTTTAGCATCGTAAGTACGTATTATTTAATCCTACTCGTATTGGTTTGATTTATATTATATAACCGAGCTAAGATACACATCTTTATATATATATACATATATATATATATATATATATATATATATATATATATATATATATATATATATTTCTTTCTTTCAATTGTATTTGATGATACATCAAGGTTCTTGAATTTTTTTTTATTTGTAACGGTATCTCTTCTTCATGTAATTAATTATTCATTTCGCGAAATCTTATAAACTCTACAAATATCCACTTACACAGCTGCAAACAAGTTAATTAACTAATAGAATTTTGTATAATACTTACATTTATCAATTTCATTAATTGATTGTTAATGAACGTTATACTTGGAACATGATATACCAACAGACCTCTTAGTTTCAAAGTACTATGAAGTGAGAGATCAATGTTCGACAAACTTTTTATGGCAGCAGACCATTCAAAGCTTGATAACTTTACCAGGCTCTGGGAGGGGCTGTTTTTTTTTTAGATAGTTTTGATTTAAGGTGTCCGAACATGTTGAAAATGACCAAAATTTGGTCAACAGATATTTTTGTTTTTATTTTATTGAATAGAGCTATTTTTTGGCTTTACAAAACATACTTTGTTTTAATTCTATGCTATTTAGAGGCAAGTTACAATCAGTTTTATTAAGTTAGAAAAACCGGAAGTGGGTCTTTGATCTACCAGAAGTGAGCATTTAATTTTTTCAAAATCTATCATGGTGAGTCTGATAACTCAAAATATAACACATGTATTTCTATAAAACTTTTAGAACCTGATATTTATAATATTTTCTAAAGAATGTGTGTACTAAAATATTTCATATTATATGAATACTTTTTGAATTAGGGCTTGTTATTTAAATAATGGTTTCATAAAAAGAATACGACTTTTCTTATAATGTTTACTCAATCAGCTCTAAAATTTTCAAATTTTAATAAAACATTAAAATTTTAGCACATTCTCTAGATAAATGCCTCTAGATTGTTTTGGTAAATCTTTTACTAATATAAATTTATTACTTTTTTCTCTAATTGCTTTGAAGTTATACAAAAATATTGCTAAAATTTCACTTAAAATTGTGATTTTTGTGAAATGTAGGCAATTTATTTTTTAAATATTAGTATTTATTGCTATTGAGTCCGAAAAAGCATTTATAATGTTTATTATGTTATTTTGTCAAAAAGTACTCTGAACATTTTCGGATACCTTAATAATTTTAGTTTAATTGTATTGAAATATGCATTCAGCATAAAATGCAGTTACAGCAAAAAAAAAAAGAATACAAAATGATGTAAAATGAAATATAAAGCGATTTCCATAAAAAGTCGCCCAAATCCGAGGGAAATTTTGCACAGTAAATAAAAGGTAAATAATTTAATGTTCCTTGAGAGAGAGGAGAGCGGTCCTTTTCTATTTGATCCACACGCACCAATAGTTGGGGACCACTAACAGAGCTGACACATTTAAGCTGGTACCCCACAAACTCCAAACATCCATACCACGCAAACATCTGAATTAAACCATAGTTGTTTGTACTTCAAGCGCGTTTAAGAAAATTATTATAAGTGATGGTAGTAGTGTATATGTACTAAAATGTGTGATCGCGTTTTCTTACTAATCCTCTTGGGGAATCTTTGGGACCAGAATTGAGTTGTTTCAATCCAATCATCTCAAGAAGAAGCCGCGATATGCAAATTAGCTAAGGTAATCTGAAGGTTAAAATACTAATTCTGTTATACAGAACATACACTAAAAATTTCAGCAAATTATTTTAAAAACTTTTTGAGCAAACGCTGTCCCCGTTTGAGTTTTTCGAAAAAAAAACCCATTTCGAGTAAAACGCATTTTATAGTTTGACATCTTATGTAAAGTTATGGCATCTGCTTTTACTAAAACACCTGCAGTTTTTGTTCTAATGAATGGAAAATAAAATTCTTGGTATTTTTATGAAGCTAATAAGATAGCATATAAAATAAAATCATAAAAAATTGTTCATTTTTCAAAAAAATCATGATTTTAGGGTAGTTGGATACCTTAATAGATATATAATGGAGCTTTAGTATTCGCGTAGGAGAATGGTAGAATAGAATGGAAGAAGAGAAAGAAAGCTGAGGTGCTGATCGCTTTGAGTTGATGGTAAGACATTAAATATAGAAGCGTACTTATAAAACGGGCTTTAGCGTGTTAAGAAATTTAAGGTAGATAAAGTTTATTAGAATAACTTCTAATAAAGGTAGTGGTTATGATTTCAAGCGTTATTGACTTTGAATTTAGAATTACGTTATATCACTCCTGATTACATCCCTATAGTAAGACTTGTGTTGTTTGGATGAATATATTGGAATAATAATAAATTATAGTTGATTATATATATGACTAGTTGGAGTGATCAATCATTTTCTCCTACAAATCTAGGTCACGTAGAGGAAGAGATGGTATCCCTGGGAAGGGGTAATCACAAATGTACAGAAAAATAAATGTTTTTAAAATTAGTCCTAACTATGTGAATGAGTTTAAAATTCATCTAACAATGAAATATTTATGCATGCTATATTAAAAATATCTCTAACAATGGTAAAATTTCTCTAACAATGCTTATTTTTTTTAAATCGTAGGAATCAAAAGACTTATTATAAATCACACTGAAGTAAAGAGACTTGGATAAATAATAAACATAACCCCTTTTGAGTTATTATCTATGAATTTTTATTTGTAAACTTTTTAATAAGAAATGATATATTTTAAAGCAAAGTCTGTTTGAAATAGATAAATCAAAATTAGAAGTTAAATAAGGTTAATTACCGAACGCAAAGCATTTGTCAAATCTTCATCTTACTTACAATTATTGATTTAATTTTTTTCTGAAAAATCTGCATCCTATTTTCGAGAACTACTCGAAAAGAAAGAGTCGTTTAGTAAAGAAAAAGAAAAATATACAGCTAATTAACTTGAAATTATGATTCTTTTTAATGATTTTGTATTCTGTACGGAGTTCTTGAGTGTTTTCGTACTGAACAATTGTGCTGTATTTTGTATGCGTGACTTATATATATAAATCAAATTCCTAGTTTGAATATTTATTTCGTTTCAAATCACAAGTGCACTTTAATTAATTGTGTTTGTGACAAGCAATTAAAACGGTTTTAAGTGCTTATCTAAAGAGTTCCACTTGTTATTTAGATATTAAGTTCTATTGAATTTTAGTTAACATTTTTTAAACGTATACATAAAGATTTGAACTATTTTAAATATTTAGAGGCATGATTAAATTCAATAAAAACTTTTGAATGTAAATGAGATATAGATATGGACAATTTTACTACTTAAGTAATGTTATTTCTAATACTTAAAATACTGGGAACTAATTAACATATGTCGTATGACTGAATTGAAATATTAAGTAATAATTCATTATAATATTTTCCCTTAAAATATTTCATAAATATGTAATATTTCATAATAAAGATTTCAATCAATTGAAAAGATTTTATCAAAAACACACCGTTTATTTGAATTGGTAGTGACTCTGAAAGTAATGTAAATGTTTCAAAAATCCTAGTTCGGCTCTCTGGAGAT
Organism: Trichonephila clavipes; assembly: GCA_019973935.1. Classification (NCBI taxonomy): domain Eukaryota; kingdom Metazoa; phylum Arthropoda; class Arachnida; order Araneae; family Nephilidae; genus Trichonephila; species Trichonephila clavipes. Next base: position 137,318 of record BMAU01000594.1, on the reverse strand, counting down.
GCTTAGCTTTGTATAGCAAAATATTATTATTAAAGAAGCATTTTTCATGAAAGGGGAATGTTTTGAAAACATTTAATTTTATGTTCAGTTGTTACAAAAATATTGCAATTAAATAGTTTTTTATCGTAATATTATTCTAAAAACGTTTTTATACGTGTGTTCTAATCTAAGTGACACAAAATAATAATAAAACAATTTATTTTGTAGGCGTTTGCAAAATCACGATTTCGAACGTATATATATATAGTCGAATACCTTAATTTGTACTCTGTATACAATGTATGGTATTTAATATAACTGAAATTATAATCAACTTCATTTTTAAGGAGCAACATATGTCCATGAGAGATATATATTTATTACTTAAAAACACTAACTTTTTTTACTATCTCAGTTATGGGATTCGAATACAATAATTTGTGTAACATCATGCATCGAAAACTGTTCCAAATAATGCCAAAAGCAGTTATGATACAATAGTAAGTTATAATGTGAGAAAAAAATACTTTCAATAATCCCAACAAATCTAATAAATATCATACGCATTCCACTTCACCTTCATGTAGAACAGAAATACATATCATACCTTTGAATTCCGTTTGTAAGAGTGAATCGCTTGTGCTTCTAATAAACCTTTCTTATTTAGAAGTCAATCTCATCAAAATGTCATACAGCAACATTTTCCATTCTACGTAAGGACAACAAAAATAATTTGGATGTCAAAAAAATTAATATATGTCCCAACTGATATTTTTTATGCCATCATAACCTTAAATGCATGAGTCGTTTCAGAACATATAGCAAATGGAGTGATGTATGCTGTAAATTTGGAAAATTCCTCCAGCCATATCTACAATATAGGGCGATATATTTGTTCGATCTGCTAGACGAAATCATTCATTTTGGTTTCCATTCTTGGCAAACGCTATGATCTGTTATTGACAGGAAAATGTATGTGGGAAATCTCTAGTTCAATATAGAAAACAGAAGAATGTTTCAATCTTGGCATATTCGCAAATATATTTCACCTTTTTTTCCCCCTCTGGCGCTGGCTTCAAGATAAAAATTTTCGATCACGTCCAATGCTTGAGTAGAAATAATAGTAAGATATCATTTGGAGTAAAGTCTGAAAATGACATTCAATGAATATTATTCTTATTTTCTGATAGGTTTAGTAAGCGATGCTCCTATTTTAAACGAGACTAACAAGAAGTCGTTATTTTCATTCATTTTTAGTGCTCGCGCATGAAGTTTTTCGGTTATAGTTTCAGAATAAATGAGGATGGAAAAATTATATTTAAAAAAATATTTCGATGCTTTCAGAAATGTAAAAAACGATTCATTAGTCAAAAAATTCTAATTACCTCATTTATTCCCTAGCCGCGTATATTCTACGTGGAAGTATTCTATTCAAACTTAAATAAAAAATTTAGTCTTTAATCAAGTATAGATTTTAAGCTAATGTAATAACACATAAAGATTGATCAAAATTAAAATAAAACTATCTTTTCTTCTGAAGAATACTAAAAATAAATATTTGTTATTCATGATAGCTTCACTGCTGTATTTTGAATTTTTGAGGATTCGTGTGCATAGTAACAATTATTAAATAACTGCAAACATTGAAAAAGAAGACAGTACCGAAAATACAGATCATAAAAAATCCATATTTGCCTCATAAAAAAATCTATATTTGTATATATTTGCGTGGGTATGTTAGGAGAATCTTCCATGTACTATACAGTACACTTATATAAAGTTGCTTTATAGCATTCCTTTGTCAGTAAACTTGGACTGCAATACCCGTGTCGTCATCATGATCGAGAACACGTAGCTATAGTCGCTTCAGTAGGATCGTGAATTAGTGTCTAAGTGCTACTTTAAGACCCCTCGTGTAGCACATTTAATCTACAGCGACAAGTTTTAGACCTTGGAAGGGGGGTTTATTTGAACCATCGATCTACCAGTTCGCAGCTACACCGTGCGTGCCTTAGACCAGTGCTCCGCAACCTTTTTATCGCCGCGGACCGGTCAACGTTTGTTAATTTTACCGCGGCCCGCTGAGGAGGAGGATGTTGATTGTTTATATTTTAGACTGTTTTGATTTAATAAATGTATTTTTATTGTATTTAATCGTAACTTCTGAAAGAAATATTGCTACACTAAAAATGAATATAAAGTGATTTAACAAGGAACATTAAGTGATTTTCATAAAAAAAAGTAGCCCAAACCTAAGAAAAATATACCACAGTAAATAAAAGAGAAATAACTTAATGTTCCTTGTGCGGACCGGGGGTAGCGGAACACTGCCTTAGACGAATAGGACAAAATGAATCCCAATTCGGTCCAGTCTTTAAGGGATTTTGTTCATGTTATTTATTGTTTGAGACTAGCAGAAGGAGACACCGCTGCTTACCCTCTTCCGACAGAAGAAAGTTATATTTTCTTTTTGACGTTCTGAATGATACTGAAAGAAGGATTTTTCCAGACTACTACTATTGTTTCACATCCTCAGTGGGTGTTTGAGTGTCGTCGGAACGTTTTCCCGTTGACGTTGAGATGGGGCGGGTCTAGTTGACGCGTGCGCGGTAGCCGTCTTTTGAATCCGTAGTCGGGAATTTTTCGAGAATATCTTGATTAGACTATCGATGGAATGAATGCATTATCAACCATTGCATTAGGCTATGCTGCATCTAGTGTTCCATTCCTGAGTCACCACTTCGGCGTCAAGCTATTGATAACGGATGGAAGGATGACACATTCTGACCTTGAGTGCTGCTTGGGAGAAGTGTTATTTGAACTGACCACCTTCGGGTCCGAGGTGCACGCCTTGTGTGACTTAGACGAAAGGAATCTCAATTCGGGCCTGTCGTTAAGGGCTTTTATTGCTCTTCTTTGTTATTTGCGACTTGGAGAAGGGCTGCAAATCTTTGGCGATATTCAAAGTTGTCACTTGGTGTGGTGTGAAAATCTAGAGAGTGGTATACGAATTAAGGAGTCTTCCTCGTTACTTTGCGGGACAAATGTTCTCCGTGGGGTTTTAGAATGTGATGCTGATAAACAGTAAACCAAACTCATATTGGTTAAATTTTATTTTACTTGGCTTCTTCAGAGTGTTTCAAGATATCAAGAAATCATTTTCTCTCAAATGATTATCTCACAATTTGGATTCTTCTTTTTTCTTTTTTTTGTACATTTCATTCTTTATCTTCCTTAAAATATTTTCAGATATTTTTAACATAAATAAAGGGTGTATTTTTAGAGGTATAGAACTTTAAATTGCAATAAAACAACGATGTAGAATTCGATTGACATGAATTTTTTTTTTATTCGAAAGATAATCTTGTGGCATTACATTTTAAATATGATTTCTGGCATAGGACTACTATGGCTGGCTCGGATGTAGTCCAATCTGGACGTCCTATTTTCGATGACTTTTTCCAACATTTGTGGCCGTATATCGGCAATAACACGTGAATGTTGTCTTCCAAATGGTCAAGCGTGTGTGGCTTATCCGCATAGACCAATTACTTTACATAGCCCCACAGAAAATAGTCTAGCGATGTTAAATCACAAGATCTTGGAGGCCAATTCACAGGTCCAAAACGTGAAATTAGGCGGTCACCAAACGTGTCTTTCAATAAATCGATTGTTGCACGAGCTGCGTGACATGTTGCGCCGTCTTGTTGGAACCACAGCTCCTGGACATCATGATTGTTCAATTCAGGAATGAAAAAGTTAGTAATCATGGCTCTACACCGATCACCATTGACTGTAACGTTGTGTCCTTCATCGTTTTTGAAGGAGGATTCCACCAGGCCATAAAACGCACCAAACAGTCAGTTTTTCTGGATGTAACGGTGCTTCGACATACACTTGTGGATTAGCTTCACTCCAAATACGGCATTTTTGTTTGTTGACGTAGCCATTCAGCCAGAAGTGTGCTTCATCGCTAAACAAAATTCGCTTATGAAAATCGGGAACAACGGCAATCTCTTTTTGGGCCCATTCGACGAATCTACGCCTTGCTTGATGATCGTTTTGATGAATTGCCAAACCAAACTGAGAATAAATCATTTGACAGCTGTTAAATCGGTCACCATTTTGGAAAGTAATGCCAACTTAAACTTCTATATCTGGAAAAAAACTCTTTATAATAGTTAGTATTGCTCTGAAATTTTTAATTTCATTAGCCCACACTGGATAACTACCTATGGTATGTAATACCGCATATTTCCTTCACTATAAACTAACAAGTTGTACACATGTAATACAAAACTCTTGTATGTCATATTTACAACCACAGGTAAATGAATTTTTAAACTATAATTTTTCCAATTGATCTAATAAACAATACTAAAAAATAAAACTATTATTTAATTAAAAAATTATCTTTGAAGGTTGAGTATTATTTTACCTTTATTATTTTTTTTCAAACTACTATATTGAGATTTGCAAAGATTGTCTTAAAAATACTGATATTTTAAAGAATTTTTTTTGTGTTTTGTGTATTATAAGATTTTCTTTTAAATAAGTTTGTACTATTTATTTGTTTCCAATGTTTAAATATACGTGAAATAAGATAAGATTCAACTGAAATTAAAATTTTACTAATATTTAAAGACAATAATGAATGTTTCCTTATTTATACAAAAACAAGCTGGTGTACCCGTTCTTCGCGTGGTTGAATTGAAAAAATAATACAACAGAAATTGAAGGATAAAGAAGTATTTTATGAGTTAATTTTAAGTGAATTGCAAAATAACGAAAAAATAGGGTGTGACTTTGTCATGCACACGACCGTATGTTGTACATGAATAAGTCGCGTAACGGATAATATTTTTTTATATGAAATACTATTATTTATGTCGTTTTCATGTTTGAACACACCCGGGTTTGTGCAAGTCCTCCTTTTTTCATGTTTTGCTTATAATGTCAACTATTTCCTTTTCACGGGTTCAGGAAAAAAATCAAGTAAACAAATAATTACTGTGTTATGATAAAACTTTATTAGTTATAGATCTATGATATGAAAAGTACGACAAAAATGGCACACATGATGCATAGAGATTTCTGATAAACGTTAAATCAATATAGGTATTGCCAAACGTTGTGAGAGAAATTTTGATGCCAGACAAATTGAACTCGTTAAGCATGAAGTTGGGCAATGAAAACGCGCGCGCGCGGTCTTGTAAAATATTAATATTAACTCCGACTACCATAATTGGCTTAGCAAGATCAGAATCTTAATCGGGGATAATTTTAGCGATGTTTTTGGAATGTTTTAATAACGATCGTAACATAAAGATTTTAATTTCTGCTAACCCGAATGGATGTACACATACTCTAGTATGAATTTGTAAATGCCTTTGAACTTTACGTTTACTAGACAGACATCACTATAGCCTTTGCGTGTTTCATTTCCAAGTTAACTTCCGAAACGTCAATGTTAACTCTATTACAATCAGTGAAGCTGTTGATGTTGCGATATATGGTGACTCCAACGGCTTTGCGACTTGATGATGCTACCGGCACCGATGTTGAAGTTGTAATTTTTCTGAGTTTAGCAGTATTGCAATATGATCTCAGATCAAAACCAGGACATTCACTGGCATGGAACCTTTCATCCAAGTCTCGCTGATTGCTACAGCAAAACATGCGAGCAGAACCTCCAACTCCGGTGCACTTCTGTCGCACTGTAGATGCTCGATTGGATCATTACCAATGGCTTTGGCTGTCACACAACTGGTTACTGAGTTAGCATGAAATGAATCCCAGTGTACTGTAATCTTGCAACTCTTACAGAGTGTTTGACCAAGTAAGAATTGTAGCCGAGCTTTTACAGCTGACTTTATGACTACGCCGCTCAGATACGTAGATTTATGTATCATGTCCTTTTTGTTAACATTAAACGCCTGTTCATCGTCAAATTGACGCGGTCGTTGCTGCATCATTGTGTCCACATCCACGAGTGCATCAACGGCGTCGCAACTAACGTAACTGCATGAATGACAATCGTGGTGATCTTAGACGTGCCCTAATCGGGTCTAATGCGGGCAAACCGTGTTGCTTAGGTGGATACACAAAACCGTTCGAGGGTGACAATGTGGTAACTTTATCCGAGTCCAGTGAGTTTTTAAACGTAGCGCATAGTTTAAAGCCAGCTACTAACTCTTCAGGAAAAGTATTATTTAGCAGCGGCGTTTTTCTTTTGTTGGCTTCAATGAGCGCAGAAACCATAAACGATCGCGCATATCACACTTATGCCCGAATGGATTGTTGACAAACGTCGCAGTCAAACGTGCACTAGCTGCTGTTTAATGTATCTTCCTAAACGACCACCGTACACAATCGATGCCTACTCAGTCCAGTGTTAATATAGAAGCGATTTTGTCATCCACTTGCATAATTTAAACTCCCCCAGCTGCAGATGTACTGGCACCATCATTGATTCATTCGCTCGCATTCATTCTTTTACGTTCCGGCACTGCATGAATCTCCCATATGATGTTTTATTGGTAAAATTCAATTTCTCTTGAGACGCCCTTTCCAACGGTGTACGATTTCTGTATTTGGACGGCATTTTGACGCGTATAGGTAGATATTATACGTTTTTGGTAATATTTTTTTTTTAACGCCTTATTATATTCATTGTCACTACTTTAGACTAATGATTTATATATATTTGACAGTTTTTGATGAGAGCTGTCGATTGAAATTAAAACGAACGTCGTAGCTTCTCCGAGTCAAAAGTTATACTAAATGAAATCTCGATAAGCATCAAAATTAACTCAAAATGGTGGCACTCACCTATCCACTACATGCGATGAGTAACAATCCTTACTCAGCATGATACATTTTTTATCCTTTAGCTATCCAGTGGTGTAATTTAATTTTGGATAGAGATGATAGTTATGCAGCTGCAGCACAAAACTGTATCCACCGATTTCGTTATCATTAGTTTTTTTTAATTGCCTCCATATGGAAGCAATTTTAAAGACGTATTCAAGTAAAAAAACTCTTCGCATATCTCTACTCAACAAAAAAAATCGTATTTGTAGGTGTAACAGTTAAAAAAAAAGGATTTTTTACCTATAACATCCCCTTAACCTCCTTAAAGGTTGACTTTTGAAAATCCTCTTTTTTGCTCATCTCAGCTCAGCAAAAGTAACATGTTTTTCTAATTTCAAATTTTTGGTTTGATAGTTCATTAGAGAATTTTTTAAGAGAAAACGCTCTCGTTAAACAACCTTCGGAATAGAACTTTGCAAAACCGCTTACGTAGAGGATCTGTACTCCATGAAAGGAATATGGATACCAAATTTGAAGTATGTAGGTTTAACAGTTCAAGAACAGAAATATTTATTTATGGATAACGCCCGCTTAATCCCTTGCAGTGCCCTTTGGTGTGCTACTTTTGTAAAACTCAACTGAGGATCAATTTTCGTAAATACTTCTTTAGTAGCAGTTCTTTACTCCATGAAAGGAACATATCAGCCAAATTTCAAGTATGTTGGTCTTATAGCTTTAAAACATGAATATATCTGTATACTATAACTCCTTACAACATCCACTTGGGTGTCGATTTTTTAAAACCCCTTTGTAATAGAATCTCTTCTTCATGAAAGAAACATGCCTGCTGAATGTCAAGTCTGTTGGTCTAATACTTTGGGAGACATCGTGAAGAGTGAGTGAACAAAAACGTTTTTCCGGTTCCTCCAGGGGCATAAAGAAAAAAAAAAGAGTGCACCACTGCTGGATTCTATATTACGTAAAACTTGATGGAAAACATGGCTTTATTCTGGAGTTAATTGAGGGGTTAATTCTGTTGCTTGATGCTACAATGCTATGAAATCGTAGTGTAATTCTCGAGCAATTTCATTATCAAAGTCATTTCCGTCGGCTCGTCGTGGACTAATCGTTCTAAAATCGTGTTTCTTCCCAACCATTGTGAAAACCTTATATCCAATTCTTATTAGTGTTTTGTCGTAGATGTGTTCATTGATAGCATATCTGCATGTACCTGCTGCAGTCGATGTAAAATATCTCCCACCATGTTCTTTTTGTACTTTTTCCAAAGGGTTGAGCAGTAGAAAGACCATGAGATGATATAAGTATTGCAATAAGTTCCCGAATTCGGTGATTGACATTGAATGGCTTCCTCCATAGTAATACCTAATATATCTTCACCTCCATATAAAATATCTAGGTTCAATATAAGTAAAAGAATTGTGCAAAATGTGGTCTTATACTGGAATTAGTTAAACAAATTTTCAAAGTATTAAATATTCGATAACTCAAAACTTTTTATGAAACTGCCATTTAATATTACCATAAAGCTTTCAATATCACTCGAATTGATAAAACTTTATGTCGTTTCTCTTTCTAAAAAGTGGCAGAAAATTTGTAATAAATTTCTGAGTTTGTCGGAATAGAGAATTTATTTGCGAACTTGGCAATATTTCTCAAAGTTTCAGTTTGACATTTAATAAACGTAACGTAATAAACGTTTAACATTTCATAAATAACATTTAAAAAACTGCTTAATGTAAAGATATTAAATTACACTATTTTTCAGTTATTTGTTACAAACGTGAGAATTTTTTTTAAATTTCCGGTATTGACAAAACGGATAATCAGGCATCAACTTGGCAGAGAAAAAGTAAACCCCCTCGTTTTTATCCGCATAGTTCCCGTAAGAAAACGGGGCTAAAATATACCCTATGTGACTCGTTGATAGTGTAGCTTTCCATTCCATTTTTAAAATCAGTCCAGCCGTTTCAGAGATTAACCGGAACAATCATACAGATAGACAAACAATAATTTTAAAATTTGATTTCTTAAAATAAGTACCTTATATACTTTTAAATGCATTTAATAAAAAGCTGTTAGTTTAAAATTACTAACACACATTTCAATTTCAATTATTTATATAGATGGGTTTTGTGTTAATCTTCAGAATAAAAAGCAGTAAATAAGTAACTAACTCAACGTTTCTCAAACTGTGGGGTGTGGTAACTCTACGATGGGGGTCACGAGCATATTGAAAAGTCGAAAACAAAAGATTATTTTTAAAAATTATTAATTTATGAAAGTAAACAAATGCATTATGACATAATAAAAAATAAAATACACAGTTGCTATACACAATTATAATATACAGATGTATGTATCAGTACTCTGCAATGTACGGTATAATTAATTTAATATTACTAAGTTAAGAAAAAGTTCAATAATTACCAATGACCTCATGGGCTTGTCACATATAAATTTATGGACAAAAACACACCATTTATAATAATTTATACTGTTTATAATTTATCATTTAAATGCCAATTAAAAGGTACGTGATTCGTTCCTCCAATGCCTCCGTTTTCCATGTAGATCCGCATTTCTGATGTATTGGCAGGGGGAAGAAAAGGAACAAATAAGAAATACTATAATATAAAAAAATCCTTCGCAAACATTGCCAAGGTTCTTTTATTGCATTCCAAAGCCTTCGGAATAATTTTTATAGATAGCAGTGTACAGAAAAGATCTTTCTTCGGGAGGACGTGTATTTACTTCCGGGGCGCGTTTAACACACTGGTTGAGCGAGACGTATATGCACGCTGGTAGCACTTAAGAGGTTAAAGTCGTATTGTAGCTTTAGCGTAAAAGTTCAGGATTACCAGAAATGAATGACCTTATTACAAAATATAATAATTCTCAGATGTGTATAAACAGAGAATAATAATTAAGATGTTATTGTAAGGCAGTGTTTCTCAAACTGTGGGGCGCACCCCTCTTGGGGGCACGAGCATATTGAAAAGTCGTAAACAAAAGAGTATTTAAAAATAATTAAAAATTTACAGAAAGTAAACAAACGAAAAATACATTCTGACATAATAAAAAATAGAATGCACATTTGCACTGATATAATAATTTTATAAAAGTTTCAGAAAAGCACAATGTATTTCATAATTAATTTAACAATACTAAGTTAAGAACAAGTAAATAATTATCAGTGATACCATGACTGTGTCATAGATACAACTACATGCAAAAATTAATACTTATCTTGATAGCGTATGCGGTTTATATTTAATTCCTTAACTACGAATTAAAAGCTATGCGATTGGCTCCCCAGTGCCACCGTTTGCCACGTAGGCGTGCTTATGGAATGCATTAAAGGGAATTGGAGAGAAAACGAATAAATAAGCAAATCCTCTGAAATAAGTACATTCTTTGCAAACACTGTCCCTTTATTACATTTCAAAGCCTTTGGAATAATTTTATGGATAGCAGTGCTCAGAAAAGATCGTACTTTTGACAGACGTGTATATACGTCCAGAGAAAACAACATTTTAGCTCAGTGAGACGCATATATGTACGGGCGGAACTCAAGTTGTTTAAATTCTATAGTAGCTTTAGCATCAAATTACCGTATTATTGAATTCAATACATTGTTATTGTATGGAGGGAGACGCGATGAAAATTAAGATTGAATATTGTGTCACAAGTATTGAAAGTTTGAGAGCCACTGTTGTAAGACAAAATATGATTTTTTTTTTCGCACGTAAAGTTTCTTGCCGTAAAGTAAAATTTGTTTTCACAAGTATTCAATGTGACTTCCTTTAGTCACCCGTATAATATCGTTGTGAACCTGGTCGCGCGCGCGCGCGCGACATGGAGTTTTTCCTTTACATAGGAGTCCAGTTTCCTGAAACTGTTTATTCCATCTGTACTCTTAGATGTTGATGCATTTATATGGTGTTTTCTCCGAAATTCACGCTGAACCGTGATTACTGGCAGACTTTTTGCAAACGAGAGCAGTCAAAATGCCTTCCCCTGCTTGAAAGCCATTTCCACTTTTGTTCACAATTACAACATTGCTGTTACCTATTTGACAAAAAACAATGTTACGAATTCAATATTTCATATTTTATCTTTAAAATGATGTATTAATGATCATTTTATATTTATTTACCTGGGAATTATATTAAATTTTGTAATCGAGGCATTCATTTCTGATAACTCTGTATAGTGTTAATGAACTAAACGCATTGTTGTTTGTGTACGGAAGGGGGCCCGCTGAAAATTATGATTGAATATTCGGTAGCATATATTGAAAGTTTGAGAAACTTTACTAAATTAAATTTGACTCTAACAGAATGCCTATAAACTTATTATTAACAAAAATATTGTTAAATAATCCGTATTTGGATGTGTAATGCATTTATACTACTCTATGTTATATTTATTTTATGTTAACATTGTAATATTCATAAGCAATGCCACTCCTTACGCTATAGTGGCGATTCAATGAGAACGTTGCGAAATCTTGGCGGTCGAGCCGAGTTGCCATCATATTTAACGAGAATGTTGGCTGCCAATTTGGCGACTTAAACGACCATGTTGGCGAGTTTGGGACCCTCTGGATTCTTCAAGAATGAAATGGATCTCTCCACTAACTCATGCACTATGACGCGAGCGGACTTTTTTTTGAATTTTCCACCGTGTCTATAAATAGAGCAGTATCAGCCGCAACCAGTCAGTTTTGATTCAATTAGCGAGTAGTGAGCATTGTTTGGATTAGCTTGGCTGTGTATGTGAATAATCTTTTACATAAGTGTATTTTAAACACTGATAATTGTGTTCGATTGCTGTTGAAGGTGTAAAGACCTTCGAAGATTTACTCTGTGAATATTGCTGCGGAATTCTGTATTTAAAGAGAAATGGATTTCCGATAATAAATTCGCATCGCTCTTAAAAAACTATTATTTTTCTTTGCATAATATACTTGAACCCGGATCTGCGTAAAAATATGTAATTAGCGAATTCCGGGATATTTATCTGCAAAATGTGCAATTGAATTTTCACAATAGAATAAGTGTTTTGGTTTATATGCTCATTTGCTTAATGGTCTAGCCCAAACTACTTAAATAATAATTAAAGGGGAAAAAATACACCGAATACTCCCCAAAGGAAATTTTTGCTTCCCTGCTTGCACGACAACCAGACTTTTACAAAGATCAATTCACATCTCAGAAGAGTTTTCTATTATTCCCAACAGAAACAGATTTCCGAGAAAAGTATTTTCCATTTCATGAAACAGAAGATCAGACGTCTGAGGATCTCTTACAGCGAAAGAAAAAGATTCCGAAGCTTTTCACACTTTCACCCTGAGGAAATGAAAAGTGCTTCTGCATTAATTGCTGCCGTTAATTGGAAAATTGTTCCTATATTAAACATGTTCCCTGCTTCCTTAAACAAGTAAAAATGACTGCGCAATTTCTCAATTAACAAGCAAAGGTTCTTAGCGCCAGTTTTGTCGGCGAATTACTGATGTTGAATAATAATGAGATTTCTCAGAGGAATCCTGTTTACTCACTGCCGGGTCGCGCTCTTCTCCTTTTGTACCAGAAGAGTGTTCTCTTAAATTATTCGAACAGCGGCAGAGGAAGGACTAAGTGAAAATGCATTTTTCATCCCGAGTTATGAAAATTGCGACTTTTACTACTTTCGGCTTCTCGATTTCTGCAAAAGTGCATGCTCTTTGGAGTTATGAATATCGATTTATGGATTACGATCGCTGAAAAGAGAGAAATCTTGGATTGGAAGTTATATATTTACTGGAGCGATAATTTTACAGATGGAGAGAAATCGACTGATTATCGTGCCTTTGAGTAGTTTTTATTTTCGGCCAGTCTATAAATTAAATATTAGTCCCCCCACTCAATCGCAACTTTTACTATTTTGTCAGGAGAATTTATTTGTATATAAGTTTATGCTTGGAATATTTGATTAAATTTTAGTATAAAAATAATACTTTATTGACGGGACATTTCATTTTAAATGCCGTTGCTCTGGCTGGGCAAGTTGCATTACTTAAATTGATATCATAAGGTAAAAAACACCTGATTTATTTACAATGTTAATATTAAAAATTTGAACAAGTAATATTAAAAAAAAACTAACGTCAATTCCAACTTAGTTAGAAAAACGTACTGGAGAGCCATCTGTTGCAGCCAGTTGTAACTACGACATAAATAACACAGGCTATATTTAAAATTAAAAAAAATATATTTAATTAATGAATTAATATTTGAAAAAAATCTGTCTTAATATCGTGTCATCCATTACAAGAGTAAAGAAAAAGAAATATTTGAATTTGAACGTTTAAATAAAAAGTATTTTATTAAAGATTGAAAATTTGAACCAGATATATATGTAGAGAGAGTAACCAATAGAGTAGGAATTGAACAAATATGTCAGTACACGTTGCCTTTACAATCTGCAATGCAAACTGTTGATGAAGTTCATGCTAGTTGCATTAATTAATTAAATATCGATATGCAGTTTTTAATCTCGCATACTTTTCACAATTTCTTGATCGTTTCCTTAAACGTCTGATGCTTCTATCTTTTCACTCTGAAATTTGAGTTTGGAACGAATTTAACTACAATTCTTCAAAAATTAAATTTGATTAAATAGGTGTATTGAGACATGCAGTTCAGTGATATAGAGCGTTTCAAAAACATTACACCTACATCATATACGATTTTACAGTTAACTATCTGTTGACTTTAAATACTTATAATTTGGCTAGATTTTATATTGCTTAATTAATATCAAACTAGAGTTATATAATATGATTTTGGTAATAGAACTTGAAATGCAGTACCACAATCTCTCTCAGATTACATGACTGTTTCGCAAGCCTTCAATACTTGCGACGCCGTTTTCAAGCATTATTTTCATCGCCTCCCCCATACAAAAAAAGCATTAAATGCAATAAAATCCACTTTGATGCTAAAGCTACAATGCTACTTTGATTATAAGCTATATAAATTATCAAGATAAGAATTAAGCTTCCTATTTGGCAAGTCCATGGTAGGCACTGTTAATTATTAAACGTGTTTTTAACTTCGTATTGATAAATTAATTATCAAAAACATTGTGCAGTGCTTATACATTAATTAGTATATTATATCAGTGTAAATGTGTACTTAAATTTTATTGTACCAGAATTATTTTATTTTGCTTCTTTCAATAAGTTAATACTTATTTTAAATCTTTTATTTTCGACTTTTTTTAATATGCTTGCACCCTCCACATTAGATATCACGACCCCATAGGGGGTGCAAACACAGTTTGAAAATAGCTGGTTTACATAAATGAATATAGAGTTTATACACTATTCTGGAAAAATCTATATTACATTACGTGAGAATTCTGAGGCATGTGTCGATTTAGCATGCAAATGTTCCAATTATTTAAATACTCAAAAGATATATTTTTTATACCAGTGTGAACGTTTATATCGAAAACTGGTTCATACTAGAGTAGTGTCAGAATGTCACTTTTAAGTAATGGGCTTTAGTTTATTGGTTCCAATCTGATAACCAAGTTGATATGTATTAGTTCCTATGTATTAGTTAGCTGTTGGGTAATATGTTCCAATTTATTAATAGGTTCCAGTGTTTTAGTTCTAATCTAGTAATGATCCGATATTTTTTTTTTTACATTAAAAGAATATATGTTCCTTTAAGATTTAAAATCTTGTTATCTTACAAATATATTGATATATCTTATTATTTTTGGATTGTTTACAAATATTTTATTAATTTTGATGTTTAATATACTGATATATTAAAATTTTTAAGTACTGAATTCTATTGATCATTTATATAAATAATGAAATTATGCGCAAATTTCATATATCGTTTTGAGTAATGCATTAAGGATTATCAGTAGTTCTTTTAAACCATTTAAATATTGTATGGGTTTCATACAAATATCTCATGACTTACAGAAATTCCAATAGCTATTTATTTCAACATTTCTATTATTTATTTAATTTTATTTTTAAGTTATAAATATCGATGCATTTCTTGCAATTAAGGAAAATGTGTGTTAAGAGTAATGTTTGATATACAAATAATTATAGAGACAAAAGATAAAACTATTTATTAGTTAAAAAATTATAGGCAGAGAGATTAGTACCGAAAATTACAGAGTTAAATAAATTTTCATGGCACTTACATTATCATTTCTTTTCAAAAATTAGCGGTGCTAATTTGATATATTCTTATTTATTTTGTTGATATGTGTTTCTTCACTGCGTTTAATTATTAATTCAAAATCGTACAAATATTATGATTGTTTTAAATGTATTTGTAACATTATATTGCTCCTTTCAAAAACATATTATCTTTACATAGCCTTATATATGACAGCAATTATAATATTTTATCGCGTATAATGCAACTAATTTCTTTACATTTGTTAAGCTATTTGGTAACGCATGGAAATAATTTGTATCTTTATATCGTTTGCTTTGTGACCAAAGCTGGTTCTATACGACAGCTTTGTTAGTAATGTGCATTATTTAAACTGATACTTTTAATGTAAGTCTCTGTTCTATTGCCAGGTTAGCTTTTTGAGACCCTTTTAGATAAACATATGGTATAATCTTGCTTGTCAAAAAAGATATCTTTCTTCTTCCTCTGGTATAATGTGTTCTTTTTTTTTGTTAAACATAATGTTTTGACTGTTTCTCATAATCTTGATATTACATTCATATTAAATGTTCGATACATTCTTCCTCACGTATCTGAAAACTTTGAGCATTTTAATGGTGAAGAGTTATTGAAATACTTTAAGCAACCAGGTTTTAAATAATTTCTTCTCTACATAAAAACTATTATCACTTAAACGTTAAAAATATTTATTGTATTTATTTTCTTGAAATAAGTTGCTTTGGTGATATAAAAATAGTATGCACATAACGTTGCGCAATTATATCAATGATATAATACACATTACAGTGATTTAATTGTTAACAGAATTATTATATAATTGAGCTTGATTACAATGGGGCTCTAATACATTTATTTATAGGAAATGGTACACTGATAGATAAGAGAAAAAGTTTCAAAACTTACTCTTCACTTTTTTTACACAAAAGCTTGATTACCAGAAAAATCTCGCCATGGCATCAGGGACTAAACGTCTTGTACTATTTTAGACATGGTCTCTACCGACAATACATTTATTGTAGCGTGCAATCCGTTTCAACACTGTTCAACTGTTCACACAGTGTTACTGTAGGAAAACTCAGTGCCTGATGATGCAGATAATCGCACAGCGTCCTATATCACAACATTGTGGAGGGAGTTCCTTCCGATAATACGACTTTCAATGGAAGAACACGTGAAAAAGGGCGATAGAGCCATGTTTTTTCCATTCGTCGTACTGTGTGTTGTGGGGGGCGGATGTCGACTTTTATCTTATACAGATTGCCTTTCTTATCCGAACATGCAACATCAGCGGCCAATCCTTTGATGAAACATTGCCTCCTCACCATGCATGGTTTGTGGGTGGACACACTACTTCCACGGACCCATATCAGATAACAGCGGCTGCGGTAGTCCAGTGGTCAAGGTATCGGATCATGACAGGCATGTCATAAGTTCGAGATCAATACCACTAAAGACCCACAGTGTAGGGCTGCGATGCACGTTAAATCTGTCGAGAGCTCAAACATCATCCCGGTGGTGATGTGGTAGTTAGGAGAAGGGGTTGCAAGCTCAGATGTCGTCCTCGTCAATTGACCATGTTTCAAAATTACGAGGTCCGTCGCCAAAAGCCCTTGTGTAGCTGAACAGTGTGAAAAAAAAAGTTAATATTCACTCACTCATTCAATCAGATAACAGCACGTACTTCCGTTGGTGGCCATGCTGTCAGCCCACCGTCTGCCTGCTATTTTGTTCTGCATTCGAAAAACCTTACAAACGCCGGTAAGTTGCTTCTCCCTTTCTCGACGCTTTGCGCATGTGTCATTCCTCCTACTCCGAAACTTCTTTTGTCGTTGAACTAGCAACCGGTGTGTCGTTGAGTAGCAACTTATGACATCGTTTTTCTCATATGGTATACTGACTTCCCTTTCAAACAAGTAATAGAGAAAAAAATTCAGTCAATTCCTACTTAAGTCAACGAAGAAAAATTTTATTTTATAGGTACTTTTTATCAAATAATTACAATTTATATACATATGACAGAATCATAATATTTGATGGCAATTAACTTTAATTAATTATCATTATTGTATCGTAGTGTCATTCAAAACAATCTTGTTATAAGATTTCAGTTCAACTGAATGTTTTAAAACGTGAGAAAAATATTTTAAAGTTTAGGCCAAGTCGCTAAAAATGAAGCCAACGTGAGTATATCTATAATTCTTTGAATAATTAGTTTTAATCAATTATTTTTTACTAATTTAACTTAAATTTTCGTATTGTCATCCGAAATAATCGTGTATATAAGATTTCAGCTTAATCGAGCGCTTTGAAATGTATTTTATTAACGACTGAAAATTTGAACAAGATATAGGGAGATTGTGAACTAATAGTAGGAATTGAAAAAGATGACGAAAAAGACCGTCTCTAGTAAACTAATATTTATAAATAAATTTGCGATTTTTATGTTTCTGATTTTTCTAAAATAAAATAGATTATAGATTCAATACACAAATATCTGAAAATATTTTGGGATAAAATTTTCTTCCAATAGCCCATGAATGATTTACCAATGGAGATAAATATATGCATAAACACAATATAATACTAGAACTGCCACTGTCAATGACTAACCCATAATAGAATTTCCTTAACCAATCCTCCGCTTTCAAAACAGGCGACAAAATACTATACGGTACAAGGCAACTTCATTACACAGCGAAATTCTAAGAACATTCTGGGCATTTTATTCCATTACAGAAATCAGTCCTTTAAAAGAGCGTCTTTTCGAAAATAATTAACATTACCGAAGAATGCGAGTCGAAATGAAGGGGAATCTTTGAGGGAACTTACGCTGGCAGCATGACAAACTGCGAGAATGCCGAGAGAATTGTTTGTCAAAATTATCTCCAAGCCTTGTATATCCAAGAAAGCGGGGTAGCCGTAGGGTAATTGCTTCAGCATGAGGACAGCGATGCACTATCTACGAATCCTGGACTTACGGTTAAAGAGTAATTATGAACAAGTAAAGTGTTTATGTGCTATCTCTGAAAATAGCTAACTTATTAGAAAAGTGCTTAACATTTACAAATATGCTTCATCATTCTTGACTGTCTGCGGGATTGGTTTCGAATTCCGAATCGTCCATTGTTTCTAAAATGCATTCAAATAACTACGAATTCTCGATTTAAGTATAATGGATACGCAGTTTCGGTTTGTGATGATAATTAAATTTAAATCAAGTGGCGTGTGAAAAATGCTAGCTTCAATTTTTCCGTATTTAAAGCTGGATCATAAATAACATTGTAATATTTAAAATTAATTTGAGCAATTAATATCCATTTCAATCTCACATATTATAAACTATTTGTGCGATATTTCCCATTTAAAATTAAAATGATAAAAAATTACACTAGGTCAGAAAAAATTCGAACATTTTAACTAAACCAAATTTCTGAATATTTTTTTTTTATTAATTCGGACTGTTTTTTTTTAATTTTAAGATTCTTTATACAATATTAATTACAGAATATGCAACTTTTAAATTTTTATATGCAAAAATATATGAAATAACCAGTGCTTATTAAAAAACATGTAGCGAAAAATGAAATCCATATGTATATATAAACCTCATCCTTAACATTTAATTTTATAGCTCCAGATTAGAATGGAATACGCAGGAAAATATGCATTTAATTACATATAACGTAAGAGGAAAAGCGAAGAATAATGAAAATTTAAATTATATAATATTTATATCAGTATAAATTATATTTGTATATTGTGTGAGAAGTGCTTTTTAAGTTGATGGCAAAGAGAAAAATAACGGTTGCAAAAATAAGATTTATTAAGTACTTCAAACGAAGTTTTATTCAAGATTAATTAGCAAAGAACATCATTTTATAATTTTAAAAAATATGTTAGTTTATCTTAGTATTATAGAGAGAATATGTATACAATTTAAATGATTGTTAAAATATTAGACATCTCAGATGCTAAAAAGTATATATTATAGTATATGTCTTTCAATGCAAAAATTCAGTATAAATAGGTGTTGTGTATGCTAGCAGAAATAAAAAACAAAAAGGAAAAAAAGTATATAAACTTATAAAAAATTATATAATCTGGATAAAGAAAATGAATGTACTTTATATATATATGTTTTGCATTCTAGTAGGATTTTGATACTAAATGAAATACTAAATTATGAACTTAATATTTCTCTCTTAATTTTTGATTTTCTTAAAATGTGTTAATGTATATTTTTATTTTTTATAATATTTTAATCATTATTTGGATATAATACATTTATTTAATTAAAAAATATTCACAAAACAATATATATTTTTAAACTAAGTGAACCCAAATGAAAAATGTTCTTAGCAGAAACTTGGTTACTCTACTCATACGTTGATATCCTCACTCAAAGTTTACAAATATTTTGCAATTGTTTAAAAATTAAATTATCAAATATTTTTGGATATTTAAAATTGAAAGCAGTTTAATTGTTTGATTTAATGGTCATTTTTTTAAAGAAAAATCAAAGCATGGGAACAATCTTAATGAATTTAATACGGATGAGTCGATTAAGTCTGCCAAGTTAATTGAAAAGAGTAATATAATTTTTTTAAAAAAAGTCAATTCTTTCATAAAAGAAACATTTTTTCATTAAAGAACATTTTTTCCGTTTATTAAATTAATTAAAGAATGAATACTCGAAAAAAATTGTATCAACGTCAAGTGTCATTCACTGCAAGTTTAAAAAAATGTATTTTAATCCAAGAAAAACTTCATTTGAAAAGCACACTGGCACTATCTGTTGCAGGTAATTCTAACTACATTAGAAATAACATAGGATAAATTTAAAATTTAAAAATAATTATTAGTGAAATAGTATTTTAAAAAACTATATTAGCATCATCCACTCCAAGTTTTAAAAAAATACATTTGAACTTCAGTGGATGAATAATTTTTTTTTTTCATTAACGATTGAAAATTTGCACAAGATATATAAAGTAAGGAAGAATGGTCTTTCAAACATTCTTTCTTTGACTTAAGCCATCCTCGATCTAATTAGCTAACGTTATTATAATAACATTTGCCAAAATCTTGTTAGTATTAAATAAAAAGAAACGCTGAAGCATTACGCTTTTACTGTTTTATTATTAATAAGAAATTCTTAAAGATCCCATTGCTAAAAATCAATCGAAGATAATAAGAGAAAATTCCACTACCCTGCGTACTCCATAAAAGCATCTAAAACGCACAGATTAATATTTTTAGCATTCGAATAAAGTGCGATAAAAGACTTTCTCACCTCTACTAAGAGAATAAATAGTTTTCTGAATGAATCGAATGGCGAATTCATAAAATCCCCAGCACTCTTCATGACTTATTTATTGCTGATTTTCTCTGGATTGCGTCGTTATCGTGTTCACGACATTGTCGAAACAACACCTTTTATGAGAAAGGGCTATCTTTATTGATAATATTTCTTTTATCTTTGCCCAGAATCTGTTATGGAAAGGAGAAAAAAATGCAACTGACTAAAACTAGCCGGGTAGAATTATACGTTGTTATGCCGTCGACGACGCTTTGTGACATTGTTGCCATTTCATTTATTGTACTTTTTTTTTTCAAAATGTTACTGAGTTGTTTCTAAGTACATTTATTGTTATGATTATAGGGGCCATATTTTTGTTAGATATGTATGGTTCGTAGTCTTGTGTATTCTATTACGGATAAAATTCGTTTGGTTTGATAGGAGGAAAAATATGACTGAGAGCAAAATTTAGAATTTTAAGAATATTAGGTCACAATAAGTACAATTTAACGAATGATCATTTATTAATTTACAATAATCTAAGATATCGAATGTTGTAAAAAATAATAATTTTTATAATAGTTCCTCGTGAATTTTCAATTTCTCGGGATAAGAAATTTCCAATTAAAGTTGCACAAAATAGTCTTTAGTCACTTATAGTCAAAATAGTCAAATTATTAAAAGCTCGTTGATACATCTACACATTGGAGTTAGTAGCAGATAAGGTTCGCGTTCATTTTTTTCAATTCCTACTATTAGCTCACACTCTCTATTTATTTATTTATCTTGGAGGAATTAACAACCGCTAATAAAATACATTTTAAAGACATCAATTGAGCTAAAAATTTTTATGCATGATTATTTTGGATGACAATACAATAATTTAACTCTAAATAATAAAAATTAATTGATAAAAATTAATTATTTAAAGAATTAAAAATACAGTCACGTTAGCGACTTAGCGACCCTTTTAGCGACTTGTGTCAAAATTTGAAAGGGTTTTTTCGCACGTTTTAAAGCATTCATTTATTTTACTCATTCATTCATTTTATATGCATGATTGTTTTGGATGACAATACCATACTTAAATGATAATTAATGAAAATTAAATACCGCTTAATGTTGTGATTCAGTCTTATGTAAAGGGTGTTTTTTTAGAGGTATAGAACTTTAAATTGCAATAAAACAACGATGTATTATTCGATTGACATGAATTATTTTATTCGAAAGATATTCTTGTGGCATTACATTTTAAATAGGATTTCTAGCATATGACTGCCACGGCTGGCTCGGATGTAGTTCAATCTGGACGTCCAATTTTCGATGACTTTTTCCAACAATTTTGTTTAGCGATGAAGCGCACTTCTGGTTGAATGGCTAAGTCAAGAAACAAAACTGCCGCATTTGGACTGAAGCTAATCCACAAGTGTATGTCGAAACACCGTTACATACAGAAAAACTGACTGTTTGGTGCGCTTTATGGGCTGGTGGAATCATTGGTCCGTACTTCTTCAAAAACGATGAAGGCCACAACGTTACAGTCAATGGTAATCGGTATAGAGCCATGATTACTAACTTTTTCATTCCTGAATTGAACAATCATGATGTCCAGGAGCTGTGGCTCCAACAAGACGGCGCAACATGTCACACAGCTCGTGCCACAATCGATTTATTGAAAGACACGTTTGGTGACCGCCTAATTTCACGTTTTGGACCTATGAATTGGCCTCCAAGATCTTGTGATTTACCACCGCTAGACTATTTTCTGTGGGGCTATGTAAAGTCATTGGTCTATGCGGATAAGCCACAAACGCTTGACCATTTGGAAGACAACATTCGCCGTGTTATTCTCGATATACGGCTACAAATGTTGGAAAACGTCATCGAAAATTGGACGTCCAGATTGGACTACATCCGAGCCAGCCGTGACAGTCCTATGCCAGAAGTCATATTTAAAATGTAATGCCACAAGATTATCTTTCGAATAAAAAAAATTCATGTTAATCGAATAATACATCGTTGTTTTATAGCAATTTAAAGTTCTATACCTCTAAAGAAACACCCTTTATATACATATTTATATTAATCGTAACTATTTAATAAAAAGTAGCTAAAATAAAATTTTCTTTGTTGATCTAAGTAGAAATTGACTTAATTTTGTATATTACTTGTTTGTGTGTGTGTGTGATTGTGGTTCACTAAAGCCCATCGGTTTCCGTAGCGTTACGAGACCAATTTGCTCATTACTATTTACAGGAACAGTTATTGATGGGATTCAAACGTCAAAAAATAGGCTGAATGCATAGCTTTAATCTCCGAGCTCCTTATTTATTTTTTTTTTGGTCTTACAAAGAGTGTTTCATTCCATTCCATCTATTCTACTCTTTTTAGTACTTCCACGTTCTATTCCAAATGTATTTCTTACAAATAAATTAAAAATCAAAGTGTGTGAATTGCGTCGTCCTGTTTCGGAACATAAAATCCCTATCTAATTAGACGAGAAAGAGATTATATATATATATATATATATATATATATATATATATATATATATATATATATATTATGAGAGTTTAATCAATTGAGTTTTAGAGCTATTATCAGGAAATATATTTATTACTTTTTTTATAGAGGAGGAAAAATTTTAATTCAAGATACATGATCTTGTCTTAAATATAGTTGTTAAACTAGCATGCATTGGAAATTCAACTGTGTTCCCCCCCCCCGCCTCTTCTGTTCTTATTTGTTACCCTAAAAAGAAACTTACTTTTTATGTTTTTAGCTATCACATAGCTTACTAATACAGTTTTAAAAAAAGGGTTTAATTACTTCGTATTTCTATTTAGTATAATAGTTTCAAAATCTGCACTTTTGTAATTACTCGTAAATCAAGAAAATATCTGGATTCATAAAGGCAATTAAAGTTAAATCTAGTGGAGTTTAAACACATCTAAATTTTCCGGAATCACTTTAGATTAACATTAACTCATGTTTCAACAGATTGATACCGCAGTTCATTATTGCTCACGATAATTAGCAATGTGATTGCACAGGTGAGGAAGTAAAGACGCTCCCTTCTTCTAGAAACTGAATTCGTTTTTCTGAGGAACTCAATTCAAATGATACTATTTAGATGATATTTATTCAGGCTTATAATTGCATCCCACCTTGTATTAAGAGTAATTTAAAAGGTTATTTTGTTGACATGATCGGTAATCTGTAATTGAGATGGATATTAAGAGATCTATTTGATGAATGTACTTTGGCTACATATATCTCTGGTTGTAATTTAGACTCTCCATAAGGGCTACACTTGACCGTGCTATATTCTAGTGTCCCTTTTCAGAGTTACCATTATGGAAGTTGTTGATCCTCACTTGGATTCACGCGATTTAAATTACCATTTACTACTCCACAGAGATATTCTACGTTGTGCATTAGACATCGGGCTTAAAAAGGATATCTTCCTATGTCCTGTTATTAGAGGGTTTTTTACATTTGTCATTTCTGTTGTTTTTATTGCCACCTGTCTGACGTAGTCAGATCGAGGCCCACGAAATTCATCGTGGCATGGGGATAGAGGTACGCCTGTCGTTGTCCTTGAGCACCATACAGGGGACAGTACGATTTATCTCGGTGAAATTCCCCGAAAGGACGATAGATAGCGACACCACCTATCTCCACCTCCACAATTTCTGCATGGAAACTGAAGGGAAGGGAAATATTCTCCATTCCCTGCGCTCGTGACTCAGCCCACAAAATTACGGACGCACTGATTTAACGAGCACGTACTCCATGTGTACTCGGAGGGTATTTGGTAGCATCGGGCATCGAACCCATAACTTCCGGTCTGGAGTCCGATGCTCTAACCACTAGGCTACCCACGGCCTTTTGTCATTTCTAATAGTGATATGTGATACTTTAAAAAAGATTATAATCTGAGTGTATGATATTGCACTCGAAAATACAAGAATTTGTTATATATAAGGGATTCCGTCAAAACGCATCGCTTGACATTTGATATTGTTATTTTATTAAAAACTAAATGGAACTATTTGAATTATTCATTAAACAGTACGTAACGGGAATTCAAAGTTCTTAGAAAATGTTCTTGTCACGTGACTGTTTCTCATGACAATAAGAAATATGTTAGTTGGTTATATCACGTAATCTAAATATGCAGCAAAGAAAGCCAAGCAGCAAGCTTTATTCGATGTAACCGGCAGATGTATTTTAGTCCAGAAACAACAGTAGATTGATAATGTCGCTAATGTTTGTGTTGGAGACAACTCGAAAATACATTGTCCAACCCATTGTCCCTATAATAGATAAGTACTAGTTACTTTGCTTTAAGGACTTGGGTATGTTTTTCCCTTCTGTTATATAAATTATTTACTGTATTTCTATGCTCTGCGATTATAGTTAAAATAATATTTAATGCAAAATATTTGTTCTCTTTACGTCAATGGATAATTATATTTTGTTTTATAGTCTTTAAAACAAATAGCTTATTTTTTTGGATTTGTTTATAAAGTTTTCATATAAACGTAAATAATTTAGCACAGCACCTATATTTTATTATATGAATAAAACTACATACATATTGCTTCCATCTATATGGTTGATAAATATTGTATCTCTTAGAAAGTTAAATACATTTTATGATGAACTAATATACTAGTTTTAAGAATAAGGAAAATATATATCAGTACTATGTGTTTTAAAAGCCATAAGATAATTCGAAGAATATTTTGGAAATAATAAATGTAAAACTACCATTAAAGAACATGCACATAGGGTTTGCTAAAAGGAAATAAACCATTGCTTAAAACGTTATCAAACATATGGAAACGACAAATCATGGTATCTTCCTGATTCGTTATAGTATATCAAACACGAAGCGAGAAGTCATTTGATACAGTTTTGAAACTTCGTCATCTTGGAAAGTATACATACACATGTATGAGAACTCACGGCTCAAATTCGAGACGATTCTTGGAATAGGCCATCGATTAACATCCGGGCTTTTGATTTATTGGAAGACGAAGGTAGTTGCACAAGCCTAGATTGATTTATGATACACGAGGCATTGTTCATTAATTTTGTAACACGTTCTGACATTTTGCTGCCCTTATGTGAAATCAAAAGCGCAATAATTGATTAAACTATCAAATGCCATTAATTTCTGGCTTGCAGAGGAACTTTTGAGCAGCAAGACTATCATGTGATTGATACCTTCACAAACTGATATACGGCAGCGTGTTTGATCATCTAAACCTTAAATAATTTCTTTAATTATGAAACAAATTAAAGAACTTTAAAAGAAGTATTACATAAAGTTTCATTCGTTTAAGGCTGTTTTCGGTTAAAATTAAAGAATAGAACCTGAATTTAGAACATTTTTCAGATGTAAAAGAAATGAAAAATTAATATGATATTCTGGCTTCACTATCGTTTAGACAGCAGCATTTTTTATCATACTTCCCATTTTTAACCGAGTCAATTCATTTTTTTTTTCGTATAATATGTGTATCACAATTTTTTTCCTATACTGTAATGTTAAATGGGCTTTGCCTTCAAGTATTAAAATAAAAAAGAAAGCATTCACGGAATATTTTGAAATTTTTAAAAGCACTATGTTAACACATGTACGAGTTATAATATTGCAAATTTCCATGGAAATTGGGCCATTTTTCTGCCTGAAAATGTGCTTCGCTTTTAATAAGAGCTCTCATACTTTTACCGAAAACAACCTTAACTTGTAAAATAAGGACTAATTCAGATAACTTATACATTTAAATTAAACTAGCTGGTATACCCGTTATTCGCACGGGTATATTAAAAAATTTAACTATTCAGATTGAAGGATAAAGTAGATTTTAATGAGTTAAGACAACTTGGTACCCCCAAAATGACCAACCTATCGTTTTTTTTATTTAATCTTATTCTTTGCGTTGTTATCTTTTGATTGATATAGCACTTGTGCAAGTCAGAAGAAGTTGAATGAAACTTCATTTGAAAACAAACAAGGCAATTCGGCCAAGCCCCCTTTTTAGAAAAAAAAAAGCTAAAAAAGAGCGTTATGATTAAAAAAATCTATTCTATAAAGAGAAATAATAACTATAAAATATATAGAATGTGTGTAATATATAAAAAAGAATATTTCCCAGGCAATACAATAATGTAATTTTTCTGCTTTGTGAAATGTGTTGCCTGTAAAATTTCTTAATCAAGGCATTTTATATTAATAATTTCATAATTTCAGTTCTTATTTCTGATATGTTTTTCATACAAATGTAATACTTCAATATTATGTGAAGAAAACAACTAAACTTTCTGCAGTGACAAAAAAACAATTTTTTTTAACATTTTGCTTGAATTTTCTTGTGGAATTAATACCTTCTTAAAATTGATCATTGAAAAAATACAAAAATGCAACTATTTTAAAGAAAAATATATATCTAATAACTTAAAGTGGTATTTTTTAAGTTTATTTAAGATTATTATAATTTTTTCGGAATTATAAACTTTAAAGTGGTTTTTCTCAGTTTGTGTTTTTCGAAACATTAGTGCATTCAAAATGCTACTCCTTCCCCAACTATTTACCAATAACTTCCATTTTTTCCCTGTATTTTGCATATAAAGCACGAAACAAAATTAGGGATCCATTTTGCTGTAAACTGAGTATTTTTTTTAAAAAAAAATTAAAATGTAAGAGATATTGGCTTTTTCGTTGATTTTTAGCATGTATATCAACGTTTTATTTATTTTTCTCAAAAACAAATTAACTTATTGTAAAATCGATCACTAAAGTTGTTAATAACATCCATAAGAATATAAAAAAATCAGGTCAAAAAATTAATAATTACAGAAAGAGTAGAATTTTAAAATTTTCTAAATTTTCTACAAAAAATTTAAATTTTTAAAATTGTGTGAATACTATGTAAAAAATTTCATCTCATATCATTTTCTTGAATAGAAACATTATTTAAAATGCTAAAATAGAATTTTTAAATACATAAGGAAAGAAAGTAGTTCAAAGGGTACCAAGTCTACTTAATTTTAAGTAAATTACAAATTAAACAAAATAAGCTTTTCACACATCTTAATTCAACAAAAACCCTTATTTGTTAAATTTTACGTCAGTAGATCTAAGCTGATAAAAAGTTATTTTTTTATTTATAATGCCCTGTAACTCTCTAATAAGTCGATTTTTGAAAACACCTTCCTAAGCTGATCTCTGCTCATTAAAAGTAACACATTGTTACACATTTTGTATAATGAACGCTTAAAATAGTGTAAATTTATATTTGGATGTGTAATACATAATAATTTATTTCTGTTGTATTTATTTTATATTAAATGTGTTAAACTCGCAAGTAACTCTGTTCTTTATATTCTAATGTCGATTCAATAGAAACACAGATAAATGCTAGCGATAGAGCCAAGTTGACATCATGTTTGGGAACAATGTTGACAACTTGGCGATTGATTGAATGGTTCAGAAGTTCATAGGCTGGGGAGCCATCTGGTGGGGAGCTGGAACAAAGAGAATAGCACAAAAACCTTCTCCACAAAAAATGCAAACATACATTTCTTAGTGATCGATTGAACGAATTTGGAGTGATGCGATTTCACGTATACAAATATCCATTATTATATAGATAAAAATCAGTTAACGCATAATCCCCAGTTTTTTAATCTCTAGTTAATGTATTTCAATTTTTTAATTTTTTTTATAGAAGCAAGCTTGCAAACCACAGTTAAAAATGAAATCAGATTATCAGTTTGTATGAAAATTCCCCTAACCATATAAAAACAGGGCTTTCCCGAAAAGCCAGATGTCAATTATGTATTTTTAAGTAATAAATATCTTTTTTTTAATTTTTATTCGTGAAGAATTTCTATCGTGGCTTATTTAAATTTAATATATATATATATATATATATATATATATATATATATATATATATATTGTAGGAATGAACGAGCAATGTTTAAATAGCAAATAAAAATACTATAAAACAGGGGAATTTTAGTGTCTATAGATTTAAAAAGGAAGGAAAAAATTATTATACATATTATCGTGAGACAATTGTGGAAATAATACATTTTCTCGTATAAGTAACGCATTAGTAATACTTAAATATTATTTCAATAGAAAACTAAGTTTTTATAAATTAGTTTTAGGTTGCTTTACTTTTCACATGTTGAAATAATAAAAATAAAAATAATATATTATATATATATATATATATATATATATATATATATATATATAAATATGTATTATATATCAAAAATAAGAAATAATAGATAAAGAACATAACAAGAAATAGCATAATAAAAATATAAAACCCGAACATGAAGAACAAAATTATAAAGAAGAAATATATATATATATATATATATATATATATATATATATAATTTTATATATTAATTTTATGAATTATATTTTTATTTATTTCACTTGGTTTATACCCTCGCTAAATTTAAGGCTGGTTTTATTATACATTTAAAGTAATAGCCATTTTAAGAAATAGTTATTTTTATGCACTTTATATATATATATATATATATATATATATATATATATATATATATATATATATATATATATATATATATATATGCTAGAGAACCCGACAGACGTTGTCCTGTACACACATCTTAAATTCAAAATAAAAGATTTTTGAATATTCGATACTGCGATCGTAGCGCAGTCTGCCGGATCCAATGTAAAATATTCCAAGATCATCAATTGATAAATAAAGAATTAATTAAATAAACATTTCTAAAACGAATTATAAATCTAAACCATTCTCGAGTCCACTGGAATAGACAAAATCTTTCATCAAAATCGGTCCAGCCGTTGAAGAGGAGTTCAATTACATACACACGCACAGAAGAATTACATATATAAAGTTTATTTGAAACGATATTAATTACAAACGCGAAAAAGCGTGAATCGTCTGCATTTTCATAAGAGTAAATCCCGGGTTTGGCCAGTTTGGCTGAAAAAACAATTTTCGACGCCAACTTACGTTTTTTTCAATTCCTACTATTAGCTCACGATCTCTATACGTATTTTATTTGTTTGTTTATTTATTTATTTATCTTGGTGGAATTTTCAATCGTTAATAAATACATTTTAAAGCGCTCAATTGAGCTGAAATGTAATGCACATGATTATTTTGGATGACAATACAATAATTTTTAATTATAATTAATAAAAATGAATTGATTAAAACTAATTATTTAAAAAATTAGAAATACAACCACGTTGGCAACTTAGCGACTCTTTTGGCGATTTATGTCAAAATTTGAAAAGGTTTTTTTTTCTCACGTGTTAAAGCATTCAGTTGAAAGGAAACTTTATTTTATAACAATAGTGTTGTTACAACAATGCAGGTGAATGTTGAGTTGTATTTTTTAATGTTTTTAATTAATATAGGGCTTAACTAATTGCGATATCGGACCGAATTGTGAATATAAACCATTCTCGAATTTACTTGAACCTACACAAAAAATTTCATGGAAATCGGTCCAGCCGTTGAGGAGGAGTTTAGTGACAAACACACGCACAGAAGATTTTTATATATAAAGATATATATATATATATATATACATTTGTTCTTATATTATGCATTTTTATTCTACGTATTAATTCTCTGAATAGTTTTGTAAAATAATGTAAGATGGAATGCATACTTAAACTACATTGACTATGACTATCAATACTAGATAAATCAGAAATCAAGAATATGAGGGATGTTTAATATTTCTTTCTAAAGTTTTATGTGACTGATATCTTAAACTATTTAAAGTCTTGAAATATATCTAATTCATATTTTTAACTTGGATGTGTAAAAAATTTTAAAACAAATTTTAACTTACAAAATTCGTTTATCTTTAAAAAATGTTTTAACATATTTCAGTAATTAATTTAAGCATATCTTTCGAAGATAGCTTATTTTAAGAAGAAATTGCTCTGCAAAACGAGACATTCGGTTGTGCTGCTTTCCTCCTTTTATTGAACAATTAACAGCAATGTGTCACTTTACATTTGTAACAAAACATCGTGCTTTTCAACTGAAGAACTGTAAAGAACTTTAAGTTGAGAAAATAACGGGATTACATTTTATACGGCCTT
The DNA here is from genome assembly GCA_019973935.1 of Trichonephila clavipes. Lineage (NCBI taxonomy): Eukaryota > Metazoa > Arthropoda > Arachnida > Araneae > Nephilidae > Trichonephila > Trichonephila clavipes. The sequence goes on along the minus strand of BMAU01000594.1, from coordinate 106,837 downwards.
CCTATGAATACAAGAGAGCTTAGTCAAGTGAGTGACGTTTTTTAAAATATCCTATGGTTTTCAGGAAGTATTTAAGACGTAAAAAATTCTCCTTCGTTGAATTTTGAACAAAATCCATCTTTGTACAGACTAATATTTTAGGCTCAAAAAATTAAAGCACCTCTCGGAAAAGTAAAAGTTAAAACACTGATCATTTAATATAAGCACTCATTCTGAAAATTTAAAATATTTTATAGGTCAATGGAAAGTTTATTTATTTTCAAAACCAATTGAATTCTGCCTGAAAAATAATTTTATATGATATAAATACTTTTTCCACTTTTTTGCCTTGTTTATATAAATGTCAAGTTACAAGAATACATATTTCTAGATAATAAAAGAAGGCTTTTTATTGACATTTTAGATAATTTTCATCTTAAATGGATAATAGTATTTCCCATAACATGACAAAGATGTCTGAATTATTGTTGTTGTATTGTTCAAGAAGTGCAGAAATAGTAGTAGAGATATCAAATGGCACCCTTGCTATGTCGAAGACCTTTGGCGAAAAAAGCCAATGATGGTTCATAAAGTTTAGGTGTATGTTGTGGAGTTAAAACAATATAGAAGAACAGTTAAAAAATGGATAGGTGAAAGTTGAATGGCAGGGCAGTGAGGACAAATATTGTAACTTCTTAGGGCATCGGGTGAGATGTTCATCTATTTAAAGTGTCTTGCATGTAGTCTGGCTATGATGGTTGAAATTATGCGGTTACGACTATGTTCTGGAATGAAGTTATTATTTACTAGATAGGGGGTGAATATACGTCTGGCTATTGCATCAGCATTTGTAAGGGTAAGGCTATTGGGAATTTGAGGGGGAATTTCGGGCCTCATTGGCCAGGTTATCCTACTAATCGCTGAAGGCATCAATGTGAACCGGTATCCATTGCAAAGTGCAAGGCCTTTGGGGTACAAATACTCGATTTATTTGGGTCATTATATCCTGTGACAGTTGGCAGTTAGCCCCCACGAACGCCTGTCGCTCTGGTCTTTAGTCTGAAAAGAGTAGAATGCCGCTGGAGCTATCACAGTTGCCCTGCTGTGGTATATATCCAAAGCTCCTTTAATGGCCGTAAGCTCACACGTTAAGTTTGGAACAAAGCTGACATTAATTGTATGGAACAAACCAATTTAATTCATACTTATACATGCCATCCATATAGATAATTGGTACTGAACTATAATAAAGCTACTTATCTCAAGTTCTGTAACATCATCATTTATCTTCGACTGAGCCATGCAGAGCGATGCTATCACGGCCGAGGTAACTAAGTAGACTTGGGGTAACTTGGACTAAGTAACTCGAGAACTTGGGGCCATCGTTGTTTCTGTTTGGTTCGAGTTCTTGTGACATTGAATACCAAAATGTGAGAATATAGCAATAAAGTATGTCAAAGTAGAACAGACAACAGTTATACAACAGCAAACTCTTAAGCTTTGGATAGACTGCAAGGTTAATGTTAAATTTGTTTCAAAGCGCCAAATTTGTTATTGAAAACTTTATTTTCCCTTTATTGTTCAGTTGAGTAATAACAAGTAATATAAAAAATCTTTTTAAGTCAATTCCTACTTTGAATGTATGAATAGAAAGTATATTTTATTAACGATTGAAAATTTGAATAAGATACATACAGAGTGTTTTTTTTTCAGGTATATAAATATAAGTTGGCATTACTTTCCAAGATGGCGACCAATTTAACAGCTGTCAAGTGATTTATTCTCAGTTTGGTTTAGCAATTTATCATGAATAGACTCACGCCTGAACAACGCTTTCAAATTGTGCAATTTTATTTCGAAAATAATGGTCGATTTTCATAAGCGAATTTTGTTTAGCGATGAAGCGCACTTCTGGTTGAATGGCTACGTCAACAAACAAAACTGCCGCATTTGGAGTGAAGCTAATCCACAAGTGTATGTCGAAACACCGTTACATCCAGAAAAACTGACTGTTTGGTGCGCTTTATGGGCTGGTGGAATCATTGGTCCGTACTTTTTCAAAAACGATGAAGGCTGCAACGTTACAGTCAATGGTGATCGGTATAGAGTCATGATTACTAACTTTTTCATTCCTGAATTGAACAATCATGATGTCCAGGAGCTGTCCACAAGACGGCGCAACATGTCACACAGCTCGTGCCACGATCGATTTATTGAAAGACACGTTTGGTGACCACCTAATTTCACGTTTTGGACCTGTGAATTGTCCTCCAAGATCTTGTGATTTAACACCGCTAGACTATTTTCTGTGGGGCTATGTAATGCCATTTGTCAATGCGGATAAGCCACAAACGCGTGACCATTTGGAAGACAACTTTCGCCGTGTTATTGCCGATATATGGCCATAAATGTTGGAAAAAGTCATCGAAAATTGGACGTCCAGATTGGACTGCATCCGAGCCAGCCGTGGCAGTCCTATGCCAGAAATCATATTTAAAATGTAATGTCACAAGATTATCATTCGAATAAAAATAAATTCATGTCAATCGAATAATACATCATTGTTTTATTGCAATTTAAAGTTCTATACCTCTAAAAAAACACCTTATATATATATATATATATATATATATATATAATATGGAGAGTGAACTAGTAGTAGGAATTGTGAAAAAAGTGCACGATTTGCCTGCATTGTTGTAACAATGCAAACCTGGTTGGGCTAGTTTGGCTGAAAAACAGGTTTTAAACACCAACTTTTGTCTTTGTTTTAACAGTTACATTGTTACAACAATAGAGACGAATCTAAGATGACATCAGAAACCGGTACAAATGAAACCAACATGGCTATATCTGTCATTTCTTCAATAATTAGTTTCAGTTAACTAATTTTAATTAATTATTATTAAATTATCGTATTTTTACCCAAACCAATAGTGTATAGAAATTTTAGCTCAAACGAGCGCTTTAAAAAGTGGGAAAAAAACCTTTTCAAACTTTGACACAAGTTGCCAGAACGGTGACTATGTCGCTAAAATTGATTGCAACGTGGTTTTTTTGGTAGTTATTTAAATAATTAGTTTTTTCTACTCCATTTCCTTAGCTTGACGTGCTGGAGGAGCTTGAGTACTCTGACAACCCTGGGAGCTATGCCGGCGGTAGTCTAACTACCGGTAGGGTCTCCCATGCCGGACAGGTCCTCGTAGGGTAGGAGTCAGACTAAATGGGATACCCCCTAGAGCTAAGTCTGTCCTCTACCTACTTTTAGGTGCTCTAGTCCTGTGGCTAACAGAGCCTGCAACTTTTCCCCATCCATGGACAGTACACCTTTTATCACTAATGCTGCATCGGTCGTCGCGCAGCAAAAAAGGACCGCGTTCCTGGTTTAGGAAGATGACCAAATTCGATAAATAATCTACGGTCTCCAAATTCTCTAAAAATCACACAATTCAACATTAATGGAATTTCAACCAGTGCATCAAGGATTAAACTTGACTATGTACTTGAGCTACCACTAACCGAAGGTGCTCAAATTATTGCTCTGCAGGAGACTAAGCTGAAGACATTCACTTCCCTCAAGATCAAGGGATACAATATCTTTAGGTTAGATAGACAGAATAGGTGTGAAGGAGGTCTTGCATTCCTTATAAAGAACATCAATTAACCTATCGATGGCAATAGATAAGAAGATGGAATATTAAGTTTCAAAAATAAAGTCTTGAGTTGTATGTGGCAAGAGTTGTTGACATTTTATTTCATGTTAAACATTGTATTTAATAGAAATTTTGTTACCATAATGTATTAATTTTCTGTATTTTTTGTCAAAATAATAAAACTGTATATTTCAAAAAGTAAAGCTGTTAGCAATCTCCTAGTATATTTTTCATAATGAGGGCCATAGAAATACCTAATAACAGAAATAAAAATAAAGGAAACAAGACTTGTGTTGACCAGTGTTATCAGTGTATAAATATCAACAGAAAAATAACTGATGGATCTAATCTCGAGATCCAGGGTATTAGGATCATATGGAAAGGAAAACCTCTCAGTATCTTTAACATGTACCATCCCCCTGATCTCAAATGTCTACCTACTGATCTTTAAGATTTATTCACTGTGGATACTATCTGCCTAGGTGATTTAAATGCTAACTATCCTATTTTGGGGCTGCTCAACAGCAAACCTGTGAGGAAATGAATTACTTGACATTATTGATTACAACTGCGTTTCTATTCCCAATGATGGCACGACTTGCCATTTTTCATATAATTATAATACGAAGGAAGTTCTAGATATTTCAATCATCAGTTCTGATCTTGGGCCCAGTTGTAAATGGGCTATTCTGGAAAACTTGGAGAGTGACCTCCTTCCTATTTTAATTGAACTAAAAAAGAGGCAACTAGTACCCACCAGTAATAATAAACAATGGATTTTTAAGAAAGTGGACTGGCAATCCTTCGCAGAGGTTGTTGATAACGGAATTAGGAGCATACTTCTCACGGATAGTGTTGATTTGAACTGGTACTCTCTTAAAGAAATTATCTTAAGAACAGCAAAGAAATACATTCCAAGAGTTAAATTAAATAATAGGAAACCCTAATTATGTAGTAAATCACCCCTTTGCAGCCTCTGCTGGAAGAAAAAATAGAATCTTTGAAATTAAGAACACTGGCAGAAGCAATCATGTGATGGAATTAAACAAAATTACTGCAAAAATAAAGACTCTATGCACAAATTAAACGGGATAAATGGAATGATCTATGCTCAGGTCTTGACTCAAGAACATCTAATGGAAAACTGTGGAAACTTCTCAAAAACATTAGCAATGAGCAACCACAAGCAGAACACAATGTGATACAATTCTGAGTGAAGACGGAAATCTCTAGATGTAAATGACGAACAAGCTGCCGATCTATTAGGTTTACACTATCAGAAAATCAGTAGATCGAACTTCTCAGTCGAAGACAGATACACCAAAATTAGGGCTAGTCGTATTGTCAATGGCTGCCACAGTGATACCCATAGAGGAACCTCCATTTTCAGTAAAGATTTCAGAATGAATGAACTCGAGGCTGCGATCGGTGATTCTTGTCTAAATAAATCTCCTTGACCCAAAGGTATTCACGTTCAAATGATTGACCATCTTGGCCTGCGTGGAAGGCAGAGATTTTTGGACATCATCAATTGTTCCTGGAACAAGGGGCAGCTTCCTCGGGTCTGGAGGAGAGCAACCGTCATTCCTATTAAGAAATGTGGCAAAAAACTGGCGGTACCCCTGAGAGTTTTCAACCCATCGCTTTAACCAGTATTGCTTGCAAAATAATGTAGAAAATGGTTTTCAGAAGACTCACTTTTCACCTGCATTTCCACGATCTTCTCCCGGAAGAACAGTACAGTTTCAGAGAGGGACATTGTACTACAGATCAGCTTCTCTACTTCTGTCAAAGAATTAGAGATGCTTACAACAGGAAACCTACTAATTACACTGTGGCGGTTTTTCTGCACTTACCCAAAGCTTTTGACAGAGTCTGGAATAATCTTTTGTGATCAAACTGTTTAATTAATTTCGGTATTGGAGGAAACGCCCTACCCTGGATTTACGATTTCTGGAGAAACAGACTTATCAAATTGAAGTTTAATAATTCCCTCTCCATGAGTTTTTCATTCTTTCAAGGAGTGCCTCAGGGTTCAGTTCTAAGCCTTATCAGGCATGGAGAGTGTTATCGAGAGGAAATGTGAGGTCGGCGCATTCGCGGATGATATTGTTCTTTCGAAGTCCGATTCTGACTTGACTAAACTGGAGAGAGACATTAATCTTGTCCTTGAGGACATTCGGAATTTTGCTCTAGATTACAAACTGACTTTTAAAGATACCAAGTCTGTGGTTAGCTTCTTTACAACCAATAGAAATTTTTATAATTTCCAACTTAATATCTTTCTGTATAATCAACCACTGACCATCGATAAACACCCAAAATATTTGTGTTTCATATTGGACCCTGATATTCTGGGAAACAAACATATTGGCAATATTGTACTTAAGGCAAGAAAACGGCTTAACATCTTAAGATATATCTCTGGGCGTGAATGGGGAGCAGATTCTGGAACTGAGAAACACGTACATCTCTATTATCAGGCCCATATTGGAGTATGGCGTTCTAGTTTACTGTAGCGCCTCCGTTACAAATCTTCAGAAACTCGAAAAGGTACAGCTCAGCGCTGCTCGGATGATCACTGGCCTAAAAATACTTGTCCCAGAGAAATAGTACTTTTCGAGGTGGACCTACCTCTTAGCCTTAGGAGACGTGCATGTCTAACAAACTTAGAAGACTGGATTCTCAAAATCGTACTCCAGCGTACTTCAATGATTGGTGTAATAACCAGAGACTCAGGACAAACAGTCCCTTCAGCCAAATGATATCTTTTAACCTTACCATTGGCGCTGTGGAACCTCATTACCTGTCAAAATGTCTTGACCCAGTGGATGATCTTGACAGGGTCTTCTTCCATCCAGAATTACCAGTACACGTGAATAAAAAGCAGACGTTCCTGCCTATCTAAAGCAATTAGCTGTAGAGAGAATTAGAGATATACCAATTGACGCCATTCAGGTTTATACTGATGGCAGTAGAGACGATATTTATCGATCTGGCAGCGGAGTTTACATCAAATCGCAAGACCATATCTTAAGAATCTAGAGGCGAAATCCAGACGGATGCTTGGTTTTTCGCAGTGAGCTAATATCCATTGATGAGGTCCTTGGTTCTCTTGCATCTCTTCCAAATGGAAAAGAGATTTGGATACTGTCTGTTAGTAGAAGTGCAATACAGCACTTGTCCAATTGGCAAAGTGTGAGAGATATTGAAGTGTCAATACTCACCAAGTTAAAACGACTTTTCACATTGCTTCAAATTCATCTGCAGTGGATTCACTCTCATATAGATCTAGAGGAAGATGAGATTGAGGACACTTTGGTCAAGGCTGGCGCTCAGCCGTCAGCACCCCTCACCTTTTTGGAGATTTTCTCTAGAACCAAACACCAGAATAAGACACCAGAGCACCATTGGTATAAATGTTCTCATCCTGGAGGCTCTCTGGCTCACGGTTAACAGGATCAAACTCTTCTAGCCCGCTTTCGAAGTGGCCATATCAAATCAATGAAATTTTCCGAAGGACGCAAGAGCTTTGAAATGTGCATGAACTGTTCTTCTGAGCCGGCCACGCCTGCCCACATCCTCGAGTGCCTAAGGCTCACCAAGCAGGATTTAGCAGACGTTCCCTTGCTGGTTTTGGACTTCCTGAAAGTGTATGATGTCATGGACCTGGTCTAGCACTGCTGACCAATGGGGGCATGCAACAACAACAACATAATTATTTAATTATTTAATTATTATTCATTATAATTAAATTATTGTATTGTATTAAATATTGATAAATTATTGTATATAAAGTTTCAGCTCAATTGAGCGCTTTAAAATGTATTTTATTAACGATTGAAAATTCCACCAAGATAAATAAATAAGTAAATAGAGACTGTATGCTAATAGTAGGAACTGAAAAAACAATTAAAGAGAAAATTTGATTCCTTGACCGTAATATCTTGCTCAATTTTAATTTATTGCTTAGCATTGAGTCATAATTGTAGCAATTGAGAACATTATTAGGGATTATATGTAAATGTTTGTATGTGCATGTGCTTTTCTTTATTTTTAATCATTTTTCTTTAAACTATTAATGAAAAGTTAAACAGCTGTAACTAACACCGCATATTTAATTTAACCATTATTAAAATAATAGCCTTAGCAAAAAAAAAGTCTTTTTTTATTTATCAGAAAGAAAAAAATTTGAAGTTATTTCATAAGTTCGCTTGAATGAGCAAAATGGAAGCAGAATGAGGGCAAAATAAACCAAGTATTTTGAGGGACAAAAAACATTTCCAACGTAATTCCCCCAATTCATGATTAATATGATACGTCGCAAGTATCATTTTCAATAAGTGCGTAACATCTTTGCACTTTAAAATGTTAGCGAAGGGGAAAAAATACAAAATACGTCCTCTCTCAGGAAATGGCGTTTCAAAAATTAAAGAAATGTAATTAAGGTTGCTACGAAATTAAAAAAAAAAATGGAAGGAAGAAAAAATAGTAATCATTGATCAGTTCAAAACGTCACTGTTAGAAAAAAAAACGCTGCAATGTTCTACACTGGTTAAGAAAAAAATAAATAAATGAAAAATATATTAAATACCATTTTTTTGTTCCCATTCTCTATAAATTCACGCCCTGTTGGTTAATGAATGCAATTACAGGATAAATTTGTCGTTAAATTAAAAAAGGTAACTAAAAAAATTATTACTTGAGGTTTTCTATCAATGAAAAAAAAGTGAAATTCGTATTAGGGAAGCGAGTGTGAAGAAAAAAAAGGTTTTAAATGAGGTGAAATAATCAGCTATTTTGGGTGCTAATTAAAATTTCTATCTCGTAAAATCATGTGTAAGGAATGACATCTGAAGCGGAATAACTAGGGAAATTTTTGCTTAAAACTTGATTAGGCACCCTTCCTACCGTAGAGATCATCATTACTTACACTATTTTTCCCTGTAGTAACAATTAAAGTAAATTTGTAATGTTTAATGAAGTATTTTAATTTGTATTGAAGTTTTGTTAAATAATCAATCATCGTCAAATAGTATTAGAAATATTTTAACCCTGAAGCAGCAAATTCATCTCAGTAAAAGATTATTTATAATAATATCTTACAGAACTTAAATGAAAAAATATTGAAATAATTTTTTATGAATAACTTAAAAGCATTTGAGCTTCGCTGTTCTTAGTTCCTCTGAATTCTTATAATCTCTATCAATTTTCGACACAAGAAGTAGGATTTATCCGTAAAAGCCCAAAATTGTCTTAGAGAAAATATATGAAGGATTAACTTTCAGTGGCTGGTATCTCCTACGGCATAAATACAGAAGCAGAGCATTTAGTAGGTGTATAAAACAGAGTGCATTTCAAGGATAACCTCCATGCGATAGTGGCTCCATCCACTAACTGGGACTGTACTTCATGAAATGATTGAACAGGTGACGTTACCATTTGAGAAATGACGTGGAATTAGAATGAAACAAAATATTCAAATCATGGAACCGCTCGATTATTAGGTCGCAGAAACGTGATATTCGGTGCCAACGGTGTTGGCAAGAATATATGAGCGACGACGATACAAAGCATCAAGAAGCTGTTCACTGAGAGCGATGACAAAACTCAAGGGCAGAGTGATAATCACGACGGTATTTACAGCACCGGATGCGTTGTTACCAACAATTTGATGCATAACTGGAGCACCAGTGACAACAATAGCCTCATATAGGTGATTTTGAAAACTGGGATTGCAGTTACAGAGGCCATTGCGTTGTTTGACCCTTATCGTTGAATATTGCAAGTCGCATTTACAGTATTAACAAGCATATTTGACCTAGACTTTTACAGATCGGTGTAAATCTGCTTTAAGAGATGAGTCCCTCTTCAAATTAAGTTACTATGAACAATGAAGGCATGTATGAAGGCGTCGAAACAGTGGCGGCGGAATCCCCTGATTGTCGTCCACCAAGCAGACCGACATTTAGGAGTTCTGGTATGGACATTGGTACTTGATATTGTGACTTGTCAGCCATTCGTGATCCCTTTACAAAACGGCTGTACGTTGACAGATTATAAACCTCGCTTTGTTGACCTTCCTTTCAAGGTCTGCTGGTTTTACATTTCCACAGGATAATGCATAGTCACACATAGTAAGCAATTCTAATATTTTTGTTTGTGCTGCATTAGAGATTTAATGAGAGGTTCTCACTCCAACATTACCTTGATCACGCCGATGTAATTCACTAATTGGAACGTGCATGCTTAACAATCTAATAGGAAGACATCCACCAACTCTACGAGTAATTCCCTGCTGGAAAACAGCTTAAATCTCTACGAGGTGGGCTAACACATTTTTTTTATTTAGCACTTATAGCACAGCTGCATTTCTGGAATAAGGCATTTTTTTTTATAAAATTATCATTTTCATTTTCAATACATGTGCATCACGTCAACCTATTTTCGTCCCATTCGGATTACTATTTTTTATGTGCCACCTTTTATATTGTAAAATGAATCTTCTACTATGTAATTCATAGAAGTTTAAAAATATATGAATTATATTATTAAGGTTACAGTGTAGTTATACAAATATCTTGTGTGTATACCCTTTCTACCATCTACATCTAATCAATAATCATTATATTTAACATCTTGCCTATTTGGCTTTGAAATGTAAACAATTTAGGAATGATATACATGTACTTAACTAAGAAAGCTTAGTCGCCAGAAAAATAGAACTCCCTTAATTGTATTCAAAATTCTGTTCAAAGCTGAAAATATTTGTATCTTTTGTAATGATCAAAAAAAAATAGCAGAAATTATTTTTAACAGATTATTTCACTCGGTCAACCTGATATTACCTAACTAGTTATCATGTTCTTAAAATCTCTTTTATTACACTATTTTATTTATTTTTTTGAAAAATTACAAAAATAAAACTCGTAAGCAAATGTTTGCAAATTTCATTAGAAAACCTATATCAATTGTCCTGGATATATTCAAACGAAACGATTAGTCGGCTACACATGCAGCAAATAATTGTATGCTGCCTAATAAAAATTATACCTTTTACCGTGTATTCGTACTGATTTATATTAATTACATCTTTTTAAAACCCACATGTGTTGGGTAGGATCACTATTAAAAAGCCCAATGCAGTCCTTTAACGTCGCATTCACCGGTGACTGGTTATGCAGTCAAAGGAAGAAAACCGAGGTTTTGCATTGTTTCATTTCATATTCTCTGTTCCTGGTTCGGATTAGAACATTCTGACTGTGTGTGTTTAAAGCTGGGTTAAATGTAACTGCACTTGCGCAGTAAGGTAGTTTTCGTATGTTGAAAAACAGTTATATGTTTGCATATATATTTCAGCTCTTACGATAGAGAAAATTAAGAAAATGTCATCGATTATTCACTTAGATTATTTTGAATTGTTTGAAAAATTAGCTTAAATTTGCTCGACAGATTAAATTTACCGTCTGGTGTGGGTTTTCTTTCAATATTTGTCCTTAGAAAATTATTCCACAAAAAGGACAATACTGGCCGAGTAACAGGCTCTGCAATGGTCTCTCGGATATCGTGGCGGGTTGAGTACTTTTGTGTTATCTCGCATTTACCAGCGACAGTGCCTTGCGTCTACCATTTTCATGCTGGGTAATGTTACAGCTGTTTTTTTAAAGAAGCATTTTATCAATTACCAGATGATTAGCCTACTTCTCTGCCTGCCCTACATCCAGCCATTGGTTTTTGTTTATAGGGTCATTCAGAAAGAGACGAATCAATCGGGTAATTGTTGCAGCACGGGTTAACTTGAAGAACTCTTCAAGTAAGGATCAGCTGTTGCACACACTATTCATATTCTGCTTGTTTTACACTTTAATGTGTAGAAATCCACATTGAACAATGTACCTCAATTTATTGAAAAGCGTGCTAGTATTCGGTTATATTTGATATAATGCTTCTCCCCCAAAAAAAAATACTGGGTGGGCAAAAATCAATAAAACCCCGAAAATTAAACAAAATAAAAGAGATTTGCAGCTTTAGTATGAATAAGGTACGAGATTTTTTTAGGATAAGAAAAAAAGTACAAAAAACACAGCCCATAGGTGGCGTTTTGTACGTATACGAAAAAAAGACACTTAAATAACAAAAATAATGTGTCCAACCCATTTATTTTTGCAATATGTGTTTCACATGTTCATCACACACCACCACAGTTATTAACTCATTGCAGGCGAGTCGCAAATCCAGCAAAGGCATTATGCAGATCATCCGGCTGTAAACATGACAGCTCTCGGTAGATCGTATCTTTGAATTCCAAAATATTGGATGGACGGGATCGATACACCCGGACTTTAAAATATCTTCACAGCTTATAGTTTGCTGGTTTAAAAAATCTGGAGACCGAGGAGGTCATGGAAACTTGCAACGTTTGCTAATGATTCTTTTTTCCCCAACGTATGTGCTAAGAATCCCTTGACTGGTAATCCCAAGCATTTGCTGCCAGCTTCCGGTGCACTGCTAACCTCTGCAGCGGATTCTGACGCTTATGTTTCCATTTCAGCTGCACCGCAAGCCGAACGTGTCTACCTTAGACTTGGTCGTCCGGATCTTAAACGGTCCAGTTTCCTCGAGTTCTTGAGCAAGTTTCATGAGGTCTTCCTCTGTTTAAGACCCTTTTCCAGTCTTCACCTTCTTCTGAAGTCGGAATTTACGCAGTGCAACAGTTGCTATTTCCTCGTTCACGTAAAACAGCTTCATCCAACAAAGCTTTACCTTTCTCACTCAGCATCATTGTTCACTTAGTTGACATGCAACGGAGAAATGGATCCGAATCAAGAGTTTGAGTCATTTACATATTTTCAATTAAGTCATTTGTACGAGAGACAACTGTTGGATGTTTTTTTTTAAATTATTTTTGATATCTTATAAAAAATCCCGTGACTTATTGATGCTTGAATCACAAATCTTTTTTTTTTTATTTTGCTTAAATTTTTAGGTTTTATACATTATTAAATTTTGTTGCGGACTTTTTGCCCACCCGGCATTTTCATTTTTCCATACGGAAACCTCCAAGTGTCCTTTGAATTATCTATAAGCAAACTTCAAAATTCGCCTTTTAGTTACCCCAACTAAGTGCTCTTAATAGGCCAAGTTTCATTATGATCATCTTGTATTTTATGTTTGTTTCAGTCATCTCCGTCAAAATTTACAAAAATCTAATGATGCATATTAATTGGAAGATCTGGATTTTATTGATTCTGTAACTCAAAATGAATGAATAAAGAGCATCAGCGTAGATTTCAGGAAACCTGAAATGACTATTATTTGCATATTGAGAAAATACATTTGAATATGCAAATTGTTGAAAACATATTTCGAAAACCTCAATTATCCTATCTTTGTGCAATGCCGCGGGAAATAGCAATCTCACTAATAAATTCCATTATCCTTTTAAATATGTCAAGAGTCTGGATAATTGACAACCGAGCTTCCAAATTTTATGACACATCAGCAGTAATCAATCATTGTACATTAAGTATTAACAAAATTAGTGACGGAATACAATTAAAGAAAACGTATTAAATATTCTGGAATGTCGTCGCGACAATTTGGCGCCAGAATTCGAACTTGATGAGATATTGGTTCCCAAAATTAACAGCAAAATTTGTCAACTTGCCTCGTCGTCTTTTCTCCTAATGAATCGAAAAATCAATTACACTCTCGATTATATCATTAGAAATCAGATATTAAATAGTGTCGGCGCTGAATTTCGCATAACACATAATATTTTTAATTAATGTTAAGTAACACTATAAATTATATTAGGGAAATGAATGAAAATTTACATTTAAAATTTGGGAAATGTAAATTAATGCTAAATTATGTGTTTTTTAAATAACTAATTACAGTAAAAATTTTAAATTATATTATCCGAAGAGCTTTCTGATAAATATAAAAAATAAAATAATTTAAATGAGGAGGGGGAGAGAAAAAAATATCTGCAAAGGATATTATTATAACATATATTTTTTTGCAATATGTATTGAAAAAAATATTTTTCTGTCTCTCTCATTCTTCGTTTAATTTTTTTAAAATGCAACCCCGCATTTTAGGTGCGTATTCATTGAAATGTCTAAATCAACATTTCATAAAGTATTTATTTTATCTCTATCATCTGTTTAAAAATTGAGAAAAAATGTTATGACTAATAATTGCAACTAATTGATTAAGAAGTGCAAATTTTATATGAAAACTGGCATCGTAATACTTTTTCTAAACACACACACACGTATACATCAACGCACACTTGAAACATTATTTCAAAAATAGAAAAAAAATCGCATTCTATTAAATATCCTCATATCTGAAAAGCAAGTGTTTTACTTTTACAAGATGCGTAAATAACACACAATGATGTAATAATTTATATTTGGATTAATATATATCAACGATGTGCATCACTTGAGAAATATGAAGTTTATAAATATCTGTGCATTATATAGAAGAGTAGAAACAGTCGAATTTCGCAAATGCCGTACGGAGGATGATACCAAACTAGACAATTAACAATTGTTTACTTCATTGTTTCATTTTCAGCAGATAATAACGTGCAATGGAGTAAGGTTTTTTCCGACTGCATGTTTCAACATAATGTATTCTTACACGAATTTGGAGCTTACAGATATCCAGCTGATAGATAAAGCAGTATGTAAAAATGAGGACGTGGCTTAAGATCGTACGTTAAAGGATTTTAGACTAGGCAACTAACAATGGAAAGTGAAATTATGTGTTTGTTAATGAAAAAACTTATGGCGTTTTTTTCTATCACGTATAACAGTTGGGTATTTTTCCCTAAGCATCTTTTTATAAAATGTAAATTGGAAATTTATATTCATTAGATAATTGTTTGGATCCTTAATAATTTTTAAGACTATACACAATAGCCTACAAATATAGAGTATACCTTTTTTTTTTGTTCATTTGTGTTTAATTGCGTCTTATATCATTGAGAAAAGCTTGCCAACAAATTTCAGATCAGATAACGAATTAGTTTTTAAAATATTTGATTATTTCTAAACACATTTGGTATCGGCTTTATTTTAAGGCATTTTTTTCCCTCTTAAATTTAATTAATGAAAGCTCTTTTTAAGCACAAGCAACTCTTTCAGTGTGAAATCGTTATTTACGAGTATTTCGATTTTCATTACTAAAATCATTTGTACTTGATCATGTTTTGAGTTCGTTTAGTTACTTCATTAAAATTGAATTCAAGGCTAATCTTTGTTTTAAAAAATAGTTAGAAACTATTTCATTAATTTTTTTTTTCTGTTGAGAAAAGGCCATGACTAAAACTTTTTCAGGTTGCTCTTAGAAAATATATTTGGAAGAGATGGAATACTGCTATAAATGGAATACTATTATAAAATTGGGCCGTTTACAAGAGTATGAAAAAACTTCAAAAATGGCAAATTAATGTTTAGTCAAACTGACCTTTTGCTTTCAAAATCAACTTACTAATATAATCTGAATATAAAACATAAATTATTTTACTGTTACTGTCTCCAAATTCTTTTTTTAAAGAGTACTGTGTAGCCTTAAGTAGGAAACTTATCTATCAGTGCGTCATATAATTGTGTGGTTTAACGCATAAGGAATAATTATTTGGCGTAAGTCAGAATAAAGTTACATGAAACAGTACAAAAATAAAAAAAAAACTTTTTAAGTTCAGAAAGATAATCGTTTTTTATCCAGATTTTCTGATATTACATTTAAAATTTTGCATTCATATCAATCATGATCTTTCAAATCTATCTTTAAGTTGTGAATTAAAACAAAAACTACTTAAATTGATTTCAAATAAAAATTAATGGACACATAATACATATGTTTTAAAATTAAACATGTTAAATAAATCCATTGGTTTATTCCATAATACATGAAACCAATATTCAAAGATATACTACACATAAAACTAACAACAATATCGTCATACAACGTCAAAAGTGTATCAGTTATTTTGTGAATTACTGCCAAGCCGAAGCACCCTCCAAAACCAGAATATGTCTAGAGCAGTACTCATCTCTCGCTTGATGCAACGTGTCCCGCTCAGTGAAACAAAAATGACATTTTGTCAGACGTTACTTTCCAACCCCGAAATGCGCTCTCGATCAAGGGAAGACGCCAGAACAAATTTGCTGCCCCTCATCGAACATCTCTGTGCTGACAGAAGAGGTTGTCATTCCCATACCCTCCCTCTCCAAAAACCGCATGGGGTGGGTCCGCGACCACTTTGGGGAAACTGTTGTTCTCGAGATACGTTTCCAATAACTTTTATAGTCATCGTTCTGTAGTTTTGGTTCTGTATTGATGAAAACTAAAAAAACCTATTATCTTCAACTTCCTTTAATTTAAAAGAGTAAGAAAAGTCACACTCAAATAAGTGTTGGAAATATTTGCAAAAAAAAAAAAAAAAAAAAACAGTATACTGTAAAAAGGAAATTATTTTAAAAGTTTTATCTATAAAACCCACCTTTTTATCAATAGGATTGAATTAGTTTCTGAAAACAATATAAATTGGAGAAGAATGAGAAAGAGAAATAGAAGAGAGAGAAATATATAAGAACATAAATTCGCTTCCAAACAATTTAAAAACATTTAGTCGTAAGCCTTTCTTTCTGCTATATTAGAGTAGTACAAATGTGAAGAAATATTTCTGATTGAAAATTATTCATCCACTAAGATCACTTTCTGACTCATTGGAGATTATATATATTTTATCAAAACGCTCATTTTTTGAAGACGATTTTATTATAAAATGTATTCCTGCTCGAAAAATTCAGTTTATTTTTTTCTACGTAAAATATATTCTTTACTGACATGTCATATTAAATCGTTTTTCTTTAATTTACTTGGTAAAATAAAAAAAATTAAGAAAAATTATTTTTCTAAAAAGATTGATTTATGTATTTACCTTTTATATTTGCATTCTCATTTATTTAATACCGAAATATTTTCTCCAGGGCTTCGAATCGCAGTTTTTTCCGCTTTCAGTTTCATTCTGGTTCAACTAAAAGAATATATCGGTTCAGTTCCGGTTTTCATTGCGACAAAACTATCGATTTTCGGTTAAGTTCTGAACTAAAAATTTTATTTCATTTATATTACTATCTAAAATCACCTATACTTCTGGTTCATTCAATTGAATTAAATATGCCTTCTACAAGTAGTTTTGAGATAAAATGAAATAGAAAGGTACTAATGAGCATCAAAACAGGAAATCAGGAAGCGATGTGCATACAAAGATGATATATAATTTTATGATTGACGTTAATTTAGAAAATATACATGAGTTGGTTACAGTAACAAAATGACAGAAGATACATCGAACCAAAATAAAACGATATTTTTTATCAATTCAATCCCGGTTTTAGTTCGGACAAAAATAACAGTTATTTTCCGATTTTCGGCTCAGTTCTAGTTCGAAACCTTGATTTTTTCTATCTAAAAATCTGTTTAGTATTTGATTCTTTTCTCTAAAATTAGAGGGGAAAACATAACTTTAATTCAATCAACTAATAAAAAAATTAAAATATAGTTGCTTAGGAAATAGATGGTGCATTTTCAATAGCGGTATTGTGTAATTGCATCCACAATAGTGCAATGGAGGAGAAATGACGGAAGCCGAGAATAATTTTTGAGGTTGCTGTGAGGTATGAGGTAGTTTAGTTTTTTTTTAGTCGTTGGTCTCAAGAAGTGAGTTATTTCAGATAGTGATAGCATCATTAACACCTTTTTCTTAGTGTAAAATATATCAATTTCCCAAAGGTGTCAATTCTAAGTTTATGTAGATCATTTTAATTAATTTTAAATATAAAACAGTAACTTTTCTAAAATTTGGAAATTAAAATTTCTGTTACACTCGCCTGCATTAAAAATTATAAACACGTTGTTGTTGTTGTTTTGGATAATGCCACCTGTGTGTGTCTGATGTAGTCAGAACGAGGCGCACGAAATTCATCGTGGCAAGGGAATAGAATAACGCCTGTCGTGTGTGTGTGTTGCCCTAGGCCTTGAGCACCATACAGGTCGCGGTACGAATTAGCTCGGCGAAATTCCTCGAAAGGACGAGGGATGGCGACATCACCTATCTCCATCTCTACAATTTTGCCATGGGACTGGAGGGGAGGGAAATATTCTCCAGTCCTCTGCACTCGTGATTCAGCCTACAAGACTTTCGAACCCACTGATTTAACGAGCACGTACTCCGTGTGTACTCGGAGGGTATTTGGTGGCATAGGGTATTGAAACAAGGCCTTCCGGTCTGAAGTCCGGTGCTCTAACCACCAGGCTACCCACATCCCAAATATAAACACGTTTTACTTTAATAGAAAGGTTAAATGTGTTAATAAAGATAATATTCATTAAAACTAGGTTTTCTAAGAAATTCGAAAAATGGTTTTTAGTTTTTATTTCGATATCGGTCTTACAAGAATATTCATTTCTTCATATCAATAATAATGTGTTTGAAATTTGAGTTTTGCATATGAATATTCGAACATTCCAGATTTAAGTATAGTTCAGTAAGTTAAATTCAAAGATAAACAATAGTTAACTTCATGCCATGTGAGAGTATTGTTAAATTATCTCGTACTTTTCCTGTATAAACCAAAACAAGAGATAAATACGCTGTTTGAACAGAAAACCTTTTAGCTTTCAGAAAACCAAAGTAAAAACTAATTAATAAGTACATAAGTACAAATAAAGATCTCTTTTAACAAAAAATAAATAATTTTGAGCTACACAGAGTTTAGAGGGTACACTAAAATTTCCAAGGTCGGACGGATAGGAAAAAAAGTATAATTTCGTTCAAAGCAAGGATGACAAAGAAAATTCCATCGGGAAAACCATTTTCATAAATGTAAAGACAGAGAAGTAGTTAAATTAAATTACTACATTGTAACGAGGTTTGCTATTCGTATTTATTAGAAAATAAATAAAAATCATTAAAATATAAATACTCAGAAGCGTAAAATTTAATTACCTTCTGATAACTTAATTTTTTATTTTTAAATTCGCCATATTTTAAGATAAATTCGATTATTTTCAAAAACACATTTTTTCCTCTTAAATTCACATCAGGCAGTCTGGTTATTTAATTGTTAAGATCTTTTCTTTCCTATAGAAGTATAAATTAAATTTATTTTCACGCACTAAGAAATTTAACATGGACTATTTTTTTTTTTTTTCCTGTTCGAATTGTGGCATTATGGCTCATGTCACGTACATTAAGAAATCTTTAAACACAAAAGAATTTTAATATTTCTGGAATGTATTAAAAATGATGTAATATGCAAATATTCAGTTGGACTGGAACTTTTAATGAAAAAAAACTTAATTAAGGTTAAAATAAAGTAGACGATGCGCGTAAAGCTAGGCATCTTTTTTATAATTATTTCATTTTGGGTTTTTATGATAATTATCTTTTGGGTAACACTTAGAAAACTGGAAAGATTTCTACTTAGACTAAACTACAGTCATACCTCTATGTAACGAAGTCTCTAAATCCAGGGAAAATTTCGTTTGATGGAAAAATCATTATATAGAGGTTCATCTTTTAATATACTTTATAAACCACATAAAACAAATTTTAAATTCTTAAACACTATATATTAAATATAATACTAAAATATAAAAAAAGTAATTATATTCACACCTTTTTTAAAACCAATATGTTTATTTCATATATCTTACCCATCAAAAAAGAAAGAAAAACTGCAAGAAAAACAAGAAAAAGAATGTCGAAGTATACTGTCGACTGTATTTTCCTGTACTAAGGAAAAATTTTATAATCAAATTAACGAATTTTAAGGACATTTTTTACTTCAAAGCATACAAGTAATATTAAGCATGCATTATTTTATAACTAGAACACGGGAACACGGGACAACTCCACTAAGGCTGAAAAGGGGATATCGAAGAGGCTTCTAGTGAACTGGACTAAAAGAGTTAAGGGTTGTGCTTGGATGAAACGTCCATTGCTCTCGGCGAGTTAGATTCAAAGAAAACCAATTCAAGATTAATGACCACCATAAAATGTGTTAAAGCGAGTATAACTTGAAATGTTCAGAACTAGCTAAAAAATAGGGAGGAAAAAAATTGAATCACGAAAGAAAACGTTTGTTGTATAGAAAATGCACTTCGCTATAGAGAGGTTATTTTGCGAAGAAAATCGTGAAATGTTGAAGGTTCTAGGAAAAAGTTCGCTATATAGAAAAATTCGCAATATAGAGGTTCGTTATATAGAAGTTCGACTGTACTTGGAAAGTCACCAAAGTTTACCAAAATCGCCATCCGGTATTCGTTCTAAATACAACGAATTTAAATCCTGGAAATTTTAATGCGTATGTGTATTAGGAAGAATGTGCATTACTTTGAAATCTTTTCTTCTTTTTTTTTTATCCACCTGCCTATAAACCATGTATTTGGGTCTTAAATTGTGAAAGGTGCAATAGCCTAGGGTTCTAGATCATGACCTCGAGCCTTTGCGCTACTAATGACCTGCCATGTAAAAGGTTTTAAATTTGTCGAGGTTTTCAGTCTTTCCATTGTCATGGTTTGGAAGTTTGTAGCTAGGGGAGGGGAGGGGGTGTCACCTCGTCTATCTGCTGCGTCACGTGAATATGGTTCAAATTTACGAGATCTATCATCAACAGGCTTCGTATTCCTTCGGATAGCGGCGTTAATAAACATTCACTTAATTGTAATCATGAAGAGTGAAATGGATGTGTTATTTTGATAAATTTGAAAACATTGAACTACTTGTGTGTGTATGTTTAAAATAGTAACTTATTACATGGCAATTGAATTATAAAGTTAATATACCTGTTCCTTATGCAATAATTAAAAACAAGTGCATTTAAATAACATTTAGTGGTTTTGCTGTATTTTTTCCTTCTGCTTGAAAGCATCAGACTATCTATGTAGGGCAGAAAATTTAAATTTCAGTTTTCAATTATTGCAGTTTTAAATTAAAATGAAATTCACTACATGTTATACAACATTATTTCAGGGGCATATGCTGGTGATTACATATTATTGCAATTTATTGGAGGCATTATGTGAAATGAAGCACATGGATGCCAATTTAAAGCGTATGATACACGGGAAATCAGGGTTGCCAACTTGGCGATTTATTAATACAGTTGGCGATTGTTGCGATAATACGTAAGTACCCGTATGCGTGATGCAATTTATATGCAGATTGATTCATGTTTGAATATAAATGTAAAAAATTAGACTTTCTAATTTAAATCTTCAGGAAGTTATTTATCAGTCCAAGGAGATAAAAATTGTTTTAATTCATATTTTTGTATACTCCAATATACTCTACTTTCATATATACTATTCTAGATTTTACACGATAGAATTTATAACTAAAAGAAAGTTACTTCATTGTAAACATTAAAACGTATATATGTTTATTAATATTTATGATGCAAAAATAGTCTTGTATTTCGGTGTAAATAAACATATAACAATTTATGACTTAGAAAAAGAAATTGTAGTGATTGAGAATTATTTTCTCATACAAAAGTATTTTATGTGAAACATTTTTTTTACATTTATATAACATATTTAACCACTTAAATGTTCAATACTGTTTGATATTTTTTTAAAAAAATTATCCCACAGTCACATATGTATTCTGGATGCCGATAAATATTTCATTTGTTGTGAAAAGAAAAATGTTTTACAATAGTGATATTTTAATATATGTACGTGGTATACGTACACAAGGGTAGGATTACCAGGGTTAGACCTGATATGCCAACAAATTAAACCAACCAACACCGACCGACGATAGTACACACACACACACACACACACACACACACACACATATATATATATATATATATATATATATATATATATATATATATATTGGTTCCTAAGGCCAGGAATTTGTCTTTATACTGTGTGCCTACTTCCTACTTTTAGTTATCTTAGGTTTATAACTATATGATTATTTTTATATTTTTGTTTATATGTATGCGTATATATGTGTATAAATTTATATATATGTGTATGTATATGTATATGATTATATATTAAAAAATTCTTATATTGGATTATATATATGTATATATATATATATATATATTGTCAGTATTGGGTTACAGATTCCACTCCATGTTTATAGTTATTTTTTTAGATTTTATTAAAAAGAGAAACTGTTATACACGAGGCAGGATTCAAAAGTTCCCGGACTGAGCCTAAAACGTGAAAAATATTTGTAGTTAAGTGACTACGATAACTTTTCTGCGTTACTGAGTTCATCCCCTTTTCAAAATTTAAAATAAAAAAAAATGTCCTAAATCACGTAGTCGGGGGCTCGCCACGACGTCGTTTTTTGTAGGCGGATGCATTTATTAACCGGTTACGTAAAGAAATTGCATAGAATTAATATAAAATTTTGTGTTCGCTTATGAAAGTGTACTAAAAAGATTTACGGAATGTTGAAGTGCGGGCTTTTGATGGGCACCGTCGTTTGAGAGAAGTTAAGGAAAGTGTCAAAAAACGCTCCGGATGTCCTCAGACATCTCGCACAGCTGCAAACATCGAAGAGGTTTCCGCGCTTGTACGTAAGAATTGTTACTGCAAAAAAGAAAGGGGTTTTTCATATGACCTTCAATCCAAGAGAAAGTATCGGCTACGTGGAAAACATCACAATCTCCACGCAAGCAGGTATTCAGTCAACATCTCTCTAAAGGGAAATTTATTCTAGAGGTTTCTTCTTTGATATCTAAGACGTTGATCCTCCGGAATTTATCTCTGAAGGACGCACCATAAACAAAGAATATGTAGAAATCCTGCGTCGTTTCCGTGAGTTCATCCGGAAGAGACCAAAATTGTGGGCTGAACAGTCATGGGCACTTTTATATGACCACGCTACGCACCATTATCTTCTTGTCATTGACATTCATGTGAAAACGAAAATGATTGATTTCCTATGTCGTCCTTACTCCCCTAAACTCACTCACTGTGAGTTCAGCATATTTCCTAAACTGGCACGTCAATTACAGAGTCGTCGATTTTAATATGCAGGCTAACTTAAAAGTGCATCGGAAGCTGAATGAAAGTACAAGGCTAAAATTGGATCCCAGACATATTTCGATGACCTTCACGAGCGATGGCAAAAGTGTGATGATTCCCAAGGGTCTTATTTTAAAGGAAGATTTGCTTCTCTGTAATTTCATTGGTAATATTTTTTAAGTTATAAACTCTGTCCGGAAACTTTTGAATCCTACTTCGTATATATCTTCATGTCTATAATTATTAGGATTCAGATGAGTTTTCGAGTTTCCTTCCGTCATAAAACAAGAAGCACAACAAACAGATTTCAGTGCAGAGTAACATTTATTCAATCGTTTTAGACACATAACAAACTTGATAAAATCTTATTAATTTTCAATCAATGTCCTCACAGAATTTTTATAAGATAAAAAAAAATTAATTCTAATTATATGAAACAGGACATGAAACAATTTCCGTCGTTATTTTCACAGATTTTGGTCAAGTTTCTCTATTATTTTCTGTAATTCAAAATATACATTATTAAAAGTATCGAACTGTAGAGAGTTCTATACGTGATTTTAACACGACTCTTGAAGTTTTCCCGTTCCTTACTCCTAGTTACTGTCAGATGATGAACACCTACCATTTACTCTTTTATCCCAATTCCAATTGTCTGTCTGTCTGTCTGTATACCTCAAAGTTGAGCCTTCGTGAGAGAAGAAAAACAGAGCATTTCCTGAATCTACTCTCTCTACAGTAGATAGCGGTGGAGGAATTCCTCTTCCAATCAAAGCCACCTTCGTTTTTCTTAAGCCCCGGCGGAAGTCAGGGGCGCAGTTTACTTTCGACCGCTTAGGCAAACACCTCCTCCCCTCCGTCCTCCTCCTTCGTGAAATAATCAATAGACGAGCGGTTTTCTTCACTATTAGATTCTTTTTCATTTTTCTTTCGTCAACCATGATAAGGCATCTTACACACAATTTTTCTTTATTACGTTTTTATTTTAATTGCAAAGAACGCATGAAATATTTATTTTAATTGGGACGAACTACTATACATTATTATGGGTCAGAAGAATTTTTATTTTTAAATCAAAAAAGGTCTACACTAGCTTTCTTGGCAATGGAAAAACAGGTATTGAAAAATAATATTTAATAAATGTCTGTGAAAGGAATGCTCAAAAACTAAGAACTGTTTTGGAAAATTTCACATAAAAAATCTTTTTTTCAAAACAAGATTACTTTTTACTTGAAGGAGGATATTGGAAAATATTTTTCTGTATGATTGCCACAATTGTTCAGTCATTTATCATATCTGGTAACCAACTCGTCTGTATTCCTTTCAAAATAAGATGTAGTCATTAAAGTGAGACACTTCTGAACAGTAGTTTGTGGAACTTATCTCAAAATAATCTTGTTGTTAACCTGTCTTCAGGAATTTTCTCATACATTTTTTCATCAAAACCATCATTGACAACAGAAGGTCGCCCAATCCAATATTGTCATGAACATTGGAGTACCCATCATTGAATAGTAGAACCCACTTACTCACCAGTCCATCAATCATTATATTTTCACTTCGCAGTCGGTGGGATCGGCAATCGTCTTCAACCATTTGAACGGTCACTATCACGTACAAAAACTAAACAATCAGCCTAAGGATCTAGACTAAGAACATTACTGGACTAAGAATCAATCAGGGACACGTATGCATAAGCATTGGATTGCGATTCTACCCCTGTGGTTGCGGTAGAACAAAATGGTACTCTCTTAGTTTCTGGATACGTCTCGTACAATTCTATACATATAATAATTCACGAAACACTCCTTTTGATGGATTTCATTTACTTCATAATGGTTTTGAGACCTCCAAGACTTCGCATGACCATTAATTTAGTTTATCAGACTAGTGGGAAATAATGACAATTTTATCTCCTTAAAAACTGCCACATTCACGTTTTCAAAGCAAGTTGAAGCAATATTGCATCATCCGAGTATTCTGAACAATCGCAAAGTCTTTATTAGAAAGCATATAATTACAACAGTTACCTATTGAGAAAAACTATAAAAGCTAAGAAATACCTGAAAAAACAAAATATGTTTTATGTATCGCCACAACGGCCACTTACATTTTTTTTAAAAAAAATTATGCTTTTTGTTTCGCCACTTTACCTGTGTTAAATCAATAAACATGGGTTTTTAAATAGCAATATATATATTTCTTCATAAATCCATTCAATGACTGCTACCATAAAAACAGATTCTGCCACTAAAAAGGTTTTGATTTCAGTGAAATTTCTCTACACACTATGTAATTATACTAACAACTGTGTAGCTGATTTATAACATTATTACGAAAGTAGCTACAAGGATAAATCTGAAAATTACATTGGTAAACAAGAAAAATTTCAAATAAAACACTAACATACCTTCCTTAATACCTTAATTTAATGCAGGCAAATAGTAACAGCTTTGAAGTCTATTTTCTAGATATAGAAATGCAATTAAAAGATAAAGTAATAACTAATAATATTTATTACAAAGAAGATGAATTTAAATTCAATATTATAAAAGAATCTCCTTGGGAAAGTAATATACATGAATTAATAATCAAGAATATTACTAGTAATTACATACAACGTTACAAAATGTTTGTTTCAAAAAATTCAGAGAAAAAATATAAAATATTACAAATATTCATTAAATACTGTTTAATTTTTAAAATGCCTAAGAAATTTTATTAATAATTATTCATAAAAGGAAATTCTAAATTATAAGGATAAAGTTATTTTGAAGATTAAGATCTTATTACACAAATTTTATCAAGAATATATTTATTTTCCCTCGATATACACTCAGGAACATTGAAGTTACCGACCCAAGAAGAAATCATCAGATTGAAATGAAACTTAATACACATAATGACACAGACGAGAGATTCACTTGATCTCAAAAACAAGACAATTAAAAGAATACAGGGTGTGCAACGACACAAATACTGGGCAACTTCAATAGCGCGTTGGACCACCTCCAGCTGCAATGAATGCCAGCACATGGTCCGCCTTTGAGTTGATTGTCCTTGTGTTGTCCTGAGGCAGATGGGCCCACAAATCTTGAACAGCCAACTCTAAATCATATACAGAGTAACACGATGGCATCTGCCGTTTTAGCTGATCCACACGTGCTCTACAGGGGACAAATCAGGGTAGCGGGTCGAAAATGACGTAGGAAATTTTAAGCAACTCTTGCTGTATGCGGACGAGCATTATCTTGCTGGAAAATTGAACCTGGGAGACCATTTAGGAAAGGTCCTACATGGGGTCGAAGAATATCATCAACGTAACGTTGACCCGTTAAGGTTCCACACATCACAATTAAAGTGGACCGGCTATCATAGGCTATGGCTCCCCAGACCATTACACCAGCTGTGCGGGCAGTGTGACGTAGAACAGTGTGGGGGAATTGTACCGCTCACCAGGGTGCCTCCACACCCGTACACGGTTATCATCTGTCCCCAAAACAAACCAGGATTCATCACTAAACGCAACCTTTTGCCAATCTGTGACATTCCACATTGATCTGGCTTGGCACTACTATAGACGCACTTGCCGATGTTCCGGTGTTAAAGGTAGTGCACGGAAAGGGCGCTTGGATTTAAGATTTGTTTCTGCAAGGTGTCTGTAAATTGTTTGTGGAACAATTGCTACGCCTACGTGAGCTCGTATCGTTGAACGAGTCACTGTGGGGTCCACAAGTGCTTGCCGCACGATCCTTCGATCCTCTCTCCTCGTGGTCTTCCTGGTCGCTCCAGACCCGGTTTTCCGCACGTGGGTACCCTCTCATGTCCATTGCTCCCTATAATTTCTAACGGCATCCTCCCAACGATCCACCTGGCCAGAACACGGCGCGTCGACCAGCCTGCAGTTTTCATCCCGATGATCAGGCCTCTCTCAAACTCGCTTAACTGTGAGAAATGTCTTCTAGCACGTTTACCTGGCATGTTTTGCTTACCAAAGTCTTCCTACAATCGGCGGGTAATCGTCACGTTTATGAATCTTTGTATTTGCGCTGGCTTATATTGCACCTTCTTCCTGATTGTAGCACCACCTCGGCGTGTATGAGAGGGCGTATTGGCACAAAACTTGGATCATTTGCATATCACATTACGCTGTACTTATTTGCAAAGTTTCGCGATTGTACTTAGCTTCCTTCTTGTGTCGCTATTTTCAATGTTCCTGAGTGTATATCCCAACATATTCAAATAACAGTTAGAATTATTTATTCCCTTAGTTTTATTTTAACCTTAGTAATATTTTACAAATACAGACATATTCCTACAGTCTCTCTAGTAACTGTAGTATTTAAATTAAGTCACGTACTATATAATTGTTTTAGTACAAATAATTTTATACTTATATATGTTGAATAATAGGTAGAATAATTTTTATTTGGTTTATTTTCCACAATTTCTAGTATAGAATGTAAGAACTAGAAGAAGAACGTAACGAACGTAAAAAGTTTGAAGAACGTAAAAAAAAGTTTAGTTTTCGCAATTCACCTACTACAAACACGATTGGCAAGATAAAACCTATAAGATAATTATTATCGCAATAGACGAAATCAAATCGATATAAATATCACTAAAGAAAGTAACTAAAAGCTTATCTCTAATTTGAATGCAAAATTCTTAGTTTTATTTATCTTCATAACATGTTACATAAATCGCAGAACTGAACATTTCCTAAGCTTAAAAACGATACTTAATCCGCAACAATTATCTTTCAAAATAAACAGGAATGATTTATGTTCTATTTCATTGTTTTTGTCTATTGCCCTACTGTTTTATTTACTTACACATTGTTGCATAAAAATAAAATTGTTATTGTTATAAATAATGTCTTTTTTTTATTTTTAACAAAATTAACCCCATGAGTAACTTTAACACTATATTTAACATATTGTAGAATCTTTAGTTGACGAACACTCTGTTTTAGAAACATTTCAACATGCATTTCATAGTTTTATAAGTTTTTTAAGATTTTGAAAAACCAATAAAATACATTCGGTTCTACAAATACTAAAGATAGAAAAAGTCAAAACTGAACAATTCATAATAAGAGTATTGAATCTGGTATGAATTCTGCATGTAAAGAGTGTTTTTTTTCCAGGTATAGAATTTTAAGTTGGCATTACTTTCCAAGATGGCGACCGATTTAACAGCTGTCAAGTGATTTATTTTCAGTTTGGTTTGGAAATTCATCAAAACGATCATCAAGCAAGGCGTAGATACGTCGAATGGGCCCAAAACGAGATTGCCGTTGTTCCCGATTTTCATAAGCGAATTTTGTTTAGCGATGAAGCGCACTTCTGGTTGAATGGCTACGTCAACAAACAAAACTGCCACATTTGGAGTGAAGCTAATCTACAAGTGTATGTCGAAACACCGTTACATCCAGAAAAACTGACTGTTTGGTGTGCTTTATGGGCTGGTGGAATCCTTCTTCAAAAACGATGAAGGCCACAACGTTACAGTCAATGGTGATCGGTATAGAGCCATGATTACTAACTTTTTCATTCCTGAATTGAACAATCATGATGTCCAAGAGCTGTGGTTCCAATAAGATGGCGCAACATGTCACACAGCTCGTGCCACAATCGATTTATTGAAAGACACGTTTGGTGACCGCCCAATTTCACGTTTTGGACCTGTGAATTGGCCTCCAAGATCTTGTGATTTAACACCGCTAGACTATTTTCTGTGGGGCTATGTAAAATCATTGGTCTATGCGGATAAGCCACAAACACTTGACCATTTGGTTGACAACATTCGCCGTGTTATTGCCGATATACGGCCACAAATGTTGGAAAAAGTCATCGAAAATTGGACGTCCAGATTGGACAACATCCGAGCCAGCCGTGGCAGTCCATACCAGAAGTCATATTTAAAAATGTAATGCCACAAAATTATCTTTCGAATAAAAAAAAATTAATGTCAATCGAATAATACATCGTTGTTTTATTGCAATTTAAAGTTCTATACCTCTAAAAAACACCCTTTACAATAGGATATATGATTTCCCTTTATGTTTTTTAAATAAACACTTATCTTTAAAGAAATAATGTGAACTTTGGTCAACACAGTAATTTTGGATTATCTAGTCTAACCCTTGAATGAGTTTTAAACATAAATCAACTTTTACTAATAATTATATACAGTTCCTTCGAATAAAAGTATAGCCATCTAAACAGAAATTATCTCTCCTAAATAAGAGATATCCCTTTTTCGGAGGGTATATTCATAAAATGGAGTTAAGACTGTATCAAGTTTTAAGTAAATATTATATAAATAAGTAACACAGTGTCACAGGTATTTTGTTGAAATCAAAAGTGTTGCAAAAATGTACGAAACGAGCACAATATAGTTTAGCACTTATTAAAAACTACTGATATTATTCGGCTTAGGACTGTCCTCCTCAAACTTTCATTGTTTGTGACCAAACTTCAATTATAATTTTCATTGCACCCCCTTCTCCCTCCGTACAATAACAATGTATTGAATGTAGTTATGTATTATAACTAAAGTTGAAATACGACTTTAATTATGAACCGTACAAATTATCAAGATAAGTATTATATTTTGTATATGACAAGTCCATGGGGAAATCACTAATATTTATTAAACTTGCTCTTATTTTAGTATTCACAAATTAATTACGAAATACCTCGTGCAATACTGATACATTTATAAATATATTATATCAGTGTAAATGTGTCGGGAGGAATTTTGTTTTGCTTATTTTTAGTAATTTAATAACGTTTAAATAATATTTTATTTCGACTTTTCGATGTGCTCGAGTCTCCCCGTAGGTTTCTCACACCCCTCTAGGAAAGCACGCCCCACAGTTTGAAAAACGCTGGTTTAGGGAATATATTATTTTTTTAATTATAACTCTAGTATTTTTTAACTTTACTGGAGCAAGTGTATTTTCCCCCATGGATTTTAACCCCTTAACTGCGAATTAACAGTTACGAGATTATCTTCCCAGTGTCACGGTTCTTCGCATAGGTGCACGTATGCAGTGTACTGGAGAGGAAGGAAGGCACAGATAAGAAATTTTTTTTCTGAAGTATGTATATCCATCACAAAAAGAGTCGTGATTTTATCGCATTCCAAAGCCTTCGAAATAGTGTTATTGATAGCAGGATAAAGAAAATAATCTTATTTCAGAAAGACGGGTATATACGTCTAGGGCACTTAGTGCACTGGTTGAACCATATGCATAAATACGGCAGAGGCAGTGGAGGGTTACAAGGCATTGTGGGTCTTAAGTACCACCTGAACAGTTATCAATAATTCCTTTTAATTGGGTGGTGTGCTTTAAGGCAACTCTTCATTTGTTTATGTTTTACTCCTAACTCTCCTCTGGTTTTCTTCGTCTTCTGTTCCCTGCTTTTCAAAATATTTCCTATAATCAAAATATCACTTGAGAGAAATGTAACGCACAATCACTGTCAAGATTTGACACTCCAGTGTTGCTTCCTTGCATCGTCTTTATGTAATCTTCGAAGTCATTACTTTACCGTTGCATTTGTCTTGAGCATTTAATTCTGCACGTATTTTTTTTTTTGTCAAATTTATGACATTTGCCAAACAAACGTCACCAGAATCAATTTTATTTACTTAGCATTGATGAAGGGATATTCTATCATTTAATGAAGGATTTTCTTGCGGGCAAACCATCTATCCAATCAGAACAGACTTTCGGCATAAAAAGAATAAATATAGGAGTAAAGAAGCATAACAAATAATAGTGTTTAAACTTTTCGTAACAATATATATTAAAGTGAATATCGAGGAACATTCATCGAAAGCATTTATTTTTAATATTTTACGTAGTTTTTTTTTTGCATTTTTGAATTTTTTTAAAATTATTATTTTTGTTTGTTGATAGGGGATATGTATAACTATTCACATACAAGAAAATATGCAAAAATATTATTCAAGGTGTCCCCAAATGCCGTGTACAAACTCGGAGAGAAGTTAGAGAATATCCAGAGAAGCACTAATTACATATTAAAGCATGAACGGAAACGTAACCCTAACGAGAGATAAAGAGACACAAATACAGTAAGGCCTTAATAAAGAATGTAGCGCAAAGCGCTTTATTACAAAAACAAAGAACAATAATAAATTGAAAGTATGAGATCAAATCCCACACACACACATCACAGGAGGTGTTTGAAATAGCTGCCTTTGGCATTCATGCATGCATTACACCCACGTGACATGAATTGGCGGACAAATACCTGTTGTTTCACAGATCGTGGCAGTAGCTTTAGATATTCGTACCACCAGGTCTATTTCAGAATTGGCGAGTGTGTCGTCAATCGTGGCTGTGTAAGATCCATGTTTCGCCAGGTTCTGATGCCCCCGAGCGAACATTTGATGATTCGGTTGCTCGTTGGATATCTTTCCCCATACAACCGAACAGCATCACGTCCGTTTCCGTTGGTTAGTTTGGATGAAGTAAATATCCGCCAACTCGGCATTGGTATAACGATTCATGTTCATCACATGCTGTCAAAGTCTGAAGTGAGGAAACCGCATGGACCAATCTTGCGAGCTCACGTACAGCGTCACCTATCACATTCCGCCCATGCTTTCATATGTAATTATGGCTTCTTACGATACTCTCTACCTATTCTCCAAATGTGTACACGGCATTCAGGGACACTCTGTATATATACCAGAAAACAAATATACCAGAACATTTCCTTAAAATATTACAAAAGGGCATCTTTTTATTCTTGTTAAGAATATTTGAATTAAATATCATCATTATGTCAAGTTAATTTTTGTTTTAAATATTAAATATTTATACTTATTATTTGTATGGTAATAATACGGTTTCCAAAGATATATTTAAAAGATAAAAGTGTTTCAAATATATGCCGCTGTACTTAAAAAGCAAGAACATTCACAAAAATAATAATTATAAGTTTTATCGGTGCAAACATTTAATTAACCCAAAACGTGTTTGCATATCAATAGATATCACAGCCAGTTAACACTTTATAGAATTTAACAGGCTTCAGTAGAATTTTTTTCCGCACAAAATAAGGTTTTGGAACAATAGTGGCTGAATTTATTTATTTCAAATAATAGAAAACTGGAATAATAGAATACAAGTTCTTTGTATTGGTAAAAAAAGGCTATATAATTTAAATTTCAAATTCAAACTATATTAAAATGAACAAAACACATTTGCTTGACGAGAATAACAGATAAATACATGCGTGAATTCCTTTCTGCATAATCATTATTATCAAAATGAAAGGTAAACATGTTAAATTAATTCAGAAAAAGATGAAGAAAGTGTCTTTCTTTGAAAGATGAATTCCTTTTCCTTTGAATTACTTTATTTGTTTATATTTACATTCTAATAAAATTTAGGTGGGGTATCGTTCGAATATTCCAGCAATTTTAGGAACAAAAAAATAAATAAATATGATATACATATATATATATATACAAAATTATATATAAATATATATATATATATACAAAATTATATATACATATATATATATACAAAATTATATATATATATATATATATATATATATATATATATATATATATATATAAATTTTGGTTTCCTCTTCCCTTAACTGAGAAGTTTTGATTAGTAACGATGATAATGCTGTTTGTGTATTTATTTTAATCTAGCGCTTAAAATAATTCCATTAAACAAGTTCAACACCGAAATAAATTAACAAACAAAATGAAAAAAAAATCATAAATAAAAATGTGGTAAATAAAGGAAATATAATATATTAGTACTCAATCCCCAACCCCAAAATTTAAGATTTTCGGCTTATAAGAGATGGTCACGTTAGATTTTGTCTCCGTATGTTCTAAGATTTGGAAAAACACAGAATATAAAAAGGTGCTTGACTAGGCAATAATTTATTACGAAATTCAATATTTTTAGGTTTTACAAATAATTACAATAGTAGTATTGTAACAATTACTTAAACTTCCAAAATTTGATGTTCCAAAAATTTAAATAAAAGTACAATTGATGCAAATTTTAAGCTCCACGTTATTCTTAACGTCATTTTACTATCTTAGTATATACCTTCAACTTCCTAGGGTTGTCGCAATAACCTATTGGTTATGGCCACTAGTTTTCTAATCTTAATCCTTTAATCAATGACTTAATTTTAGAATGCTTCTAGTACAGCGTTTCTCAAACTGTGGGATGCACCCCTTTTGGGGTCTAGATAATGACATAGTGGGTAAGCATATTGAAAAGTCCATAAGAATAGATTACTTAAAATAAAAACTTTAAAATCTCCATGATTGGTCAACCACTGTAAGGCATCTATGGCCTAGAGACTCCAAAAGATGGAATGAAAGAAATATATTTCCGATATTTTTTAAATCCAGTATGATATTTTCCGTATCGGAATCAGACAAAAGATAATTCCGAAATCCGCTAAATCGTTCATTTCTCCAAGTGACGGGATAGTCCTTAGAAGAGAAATAACGATATTTTGCACTGTTTGAAAATTTTTCCTTAAATGATTTTTGTTTTTTGCTCAGTTATTTAAAATAACAGATACTAAATTTTTATTTGACATTATTTAAAAAAATTATATAATTTAAAAGAAACAACAAAAAACACCTTTTTACAGCTAATGGAACTAAGTTTAACTTAAGCCTTTAGTCGCCAAATCTGAAATTGGTCGCAAGGTGCGGGAAGGGATCTGAAAATGGGAAAACGTTAATCCTGATTATCTTAATCAAGACAATGGAACGAAATTTTTAAAATGTTGTGTTGTCATCGGTCCTGGACAAGTGAGCAAAATTTCGAATTAATCTGATCTTTTAAAGTGAGTAAACATTTAGTTCAAAGATTCCATTACCTACAAGTGAAGCTTATAAAAGGGTGTTAAAAATTATTAACTTACTGAAAGTAATAAAACAAAAAATACATTCCGACATAAAAAGAAAAGTTTGTGTGCTTATGACCACATGACAGAAGTGATAACTTCAAATTTTGTAATGTTATTTCAGGGATTAGTTTTGTGAAGAAAAAAAACACAAGGGGATATTAGTATTGTCCTATGAAAATATTTCACATGTTTGTACTCATAAAGTAATATTTCTGTGCGAAATATAAAGAGTGTTTTTTTCCAGGTATAGAAGTTTAAGTTGGCATTACTTTCCAAGATGGCGACCGATTTAACAGCTGTCAAGTGATTTATTCTCAGTTTGGTTTGGAAATTCATCAAAACGATCATCAAGCAAGGCGTAGATTCGTCGAATGGGCCCAAAACGAGATTGCCTTTGTTCCCGATTTTCAAAAGCGAATTTTGTTTAGCAATGAAGCGCACTTCTGGTTGAATGGCTACGTCAACAATCAAAACTGCCGCATTCGGAGTGAAGCTAATCCACAAGTGTATGTCGAAACACCGTTACATCCAGAAAAACTGACTGTTTGAGGCGCTTTATGGGCTGGTGGAATACTTGGTCCGTACATCTTCAAAAGCGATGAAGGCCACAACGTTACAGTCAATGGTGATCGGTATAGAGTCTTGATTACTAAATTTCTTAATTGAACAATCATGATGTCCAGGAGTTGTGGTTCCAACAAGACGGCGCAACATGTCACACAGCTCGTGCCACAATCGATTTATTGAAATACACGTTTGGTGGCCGCCTAATTTCACGTTTTGGACCTGTGAATTGGCCTCCAAGATCTTGTGATTTAACACCGCTAGACTATTTTTTGAGGAGCTATGTAAAGTCATTGGTCTATGCGGATAAGCCACAAACGCTTGACCATTTGGAAGACAACATTCGCCGTGTTATTGCCGATATACGGCTACAAATGTTGGAAAAAGTCATTGAAAATTGGACGTCCAGATTGGACTACATCCGAGCCAGCCGTGGCAGTCCTATGCCAGAAATCATATTTAAAATGTAATGGCACAAGATTATCTTTCGAATAAAAAAATTCATGTCAATCTCTCTCGAATAATATATCGTTGTTTTATTGCAATTTAAAGTTCTATTCCTCTAAAAAGAACACCCTTTAGAATCATATTTGGGAATTTTAATTGTATTCTTAGAAGGAAATAATAGGTTTAGGGTAGCTGAAATAGGTTATAAATCCTTTAGATTCAAAATTTTATTTCAATATTTATGAAAATACTCCGTCAAGCAATGTTCCATACTTCATCGTGCTTCATTTGGATCATTTGACATAATTAAACTGAATTTTGATTTTTAAAAAATCAGCTAAAGGTTTTGATTTGTCTTTTGAAAACTCTACTTTAATATTCCCATTTAATAATCATAATAGTTTGTTCAGAAGACCCGATCCGGCTTTGTGAATTTGGGTTGCAAATTAACAATATTCAATTATATCCGTGGATTAATTTAAGCATTGGGATAGTAAGACAGGTAGTTGATTGAGAAGAGAGGAATCTGGGTCTAAACCTTTAAAAAGGGATTTAATCAGAAGATTAATATCACATAACTTTGGCTTATACTGGTTCTTTTGTCATTGTATGGCAGTTTTGTACAAATATATATCCGGTGCTGCTGCAAGGAAAGTCTTCTTAATTATATTTTGTTTTTTCTTGTATTTAAATTATTTAATGTAACTTTTTCTTAATATCTGTATACTTAATTTTGTTATTTCAAATTTTTAATTGTTTTAATTCTCTTTTGAGACTGAAAATATACACTGCTGGACAATTGCTAACGGATAACACTATCATCCATAGCAACCACAAAATGAAAGGAAGCAAAATGTGGAAAATTAGAATAAGTGCGCGATATTAGTAAGAAGAAGTATGAGTATGCAAATTTTTTTCCCACGTCTGTTCATCACGTGATAGCGTTCATAAGAGCTTTAAAGGTTTTGACGCGTGTGGACAGTTGTTGTTTCAAGTCAAGGTTTTACAGGAAAGATTTAATAGACGAACTTAAAATTTTTGGCATGACTTCCCGACATCACATAGATGATTTTATGCGTGGCCGAATTATTGGAAAGATCGAAGAAGGGCGAAAAATAACAGATGTTGCCAGGGAGTTCGACATCGCTCACAGCGTTGTTTCACGGCTGTGGAAGCCATTTAAAACTACTGGAATGTGTAGTAGACGGCACGGGGGAGGCCGTGTTAGAAGTACGACGCCTGCAGAAGACAGATATATCGTCCTATCAGCAAAAAGGAACAGGCGCACCACAGCTCAGCAGGTGGCAAATCAGTTTCTTGCTGCCTCAGGAAAGCAGATCTCCCGAAAAACTGTTGCCAGACGTTTGTGGGGAGGAGGACTATACGTACGCAGACCTGTTGTGTGTGTCCCATTGACCAGACAGCACCGTACTGCCCGTTTGCAATGGTGTCGTGAGCATCACAATTGGACAGAACAGGACTGGGCATGCGTACTATTCTCAGATGAGAGTAGATTCAGTTTGTCATCGGATTGTAGACGCCAACTGATCTGGCGCGAGAGTGGTACTGCTTATCGTCCAGAAAATATCCAGGAAAAGGACCGATATCCAACATGCAGTTTCATGGTGTTGGTCGGCATCATGATTAATGGCCGCACACACCTACATGTGGTTGCGAATGGGACTATGACGGGCCAACGATACATTGATGACGTTCTACTTCCTCATGTTCGTCTTCTCCATGGTGCTGTCGGTGATAAATTTGTTTTTATGGACGACAACGCAACATTCCATCGAACACTCGCTGTTCAGGATTGTCTAGACAGCGAGGGTATTCAACGTCTCGTATGGCCAGCACTTTCTCCAGATCTAAACCCCATTGAAAATGCGTGGGATGCTTTGGGGAGGCAAGTTGCTGGTCGAAACTATCCTCCGACAAACAAGAACACCCTCATCCGTGCACTCACAGAGGAATGGGAAAAATTGCCTCAACAGCTGCTGGATAATGTTGTGCAAAGTATGGTACGACGTGTGGAATGTTGCATCACACTCCACGGTGGACATATCCCGTACTGATACCGCCTGCTGACTTTTTGATGCATTGTTCGATTTCTCCGTATATAGATGAAATGAACATTTCTTTTTCTTTCAGATGTTTCACAGCTTTTGTACTTTCCAGAACAATAAATATTCTTTATTCTAATGTCTGAACAGTGTGGCAACTATATTTTATCCTACTAGGCCTCATGTCTCGCTTAATGTTATGCTACATAGTAATTTGTGATCCGTCCCTAGCAATTGTCCAGCAGTGTATTTAAGAAGTGTGATTAATAGAAATATATGTTCATTGCGCTATTCCGATTCGCTTACAAAAAGAGATTTTATTCTTAAGATCACTGCAATATTGCTAATGATAATGATATTTACTTAGTTCTATAAAATGTTCTCCTTTATCTACATTTTATGTTTAATTTTAGTGTAGCATTTCCCTTTCTCTCTAAGCCTATTTTTCAATATATATTCCTACTATTTTCTCAAACACTCTATATGTTTATCTTGGTGGAATTTTCAATTGTTTATAAAATACATTTTAAAGTTCTCCATTGAGCTGAAATTTTATATGCACGATTATTTTGGATGTCAATACACTACTTTAATTATAATTAATTAAAATTAATTGACTGAAATAAATTATTTAAAGAATTACTGATACAGCCCCTTTGGTTTCATTTTTAGCGACTTAGCGACCCTTTTGGCGACGTGTGTCAAAACTTAAAAAGGTTTTTTCCTCAAGTTTTAAAGCATTCAAGTGAACTGAAATTTTATATACACGATTGTTTTGGATAACAATACGATGCTTTAGAGATAGTTAATAAAAATGAATTACCAATTAATGTTGTGATTCAGTTATATGTATATACACAGTTATATTAATGTAACTATTTAATGAAAAGTAGCTAAAATAAAAATTTTCTTTGTTGATCTAAGTAGAAATTGATTTATTATTTTTATTTTTTTATATTTTTTGTTTAAAAATATGAGGTTCATTTTCATGCTTCAACTAGGATTAAAAGAATCCCGCATTCATTTCAGTCGAATGAGGTTTCGGGGAGGGAGCTCCACTTAGATCGAAGCTAAGAACTTTACTTTCACGGCGTATTGGTGTGTGTGGCGGGAGGGGGTGGGGCAAACTACATCGTGTCAGAATGGCGGGGGAAATGTCCCTCCTTTCCTTTTTAGGGGTATGTATGCCCGGATGAAGGCGAAAAGTTCTGAATGAGAGTTACATTCACGAGCGTGATGTTCATTCAAATTCACTCTCCTGCAAATCGTGCCAAGAGAAGTTATCACATCAAAAAATAGAATTCACATTTACATTGATATAATACACTTATAAAACTATCAGCCCTGTACAGTGTATTTTATAAATAATGTAACAAAACTAAATTAAGAACAAGTATAATTTTTTCCAGTAACCCCCGTAGTCTTGTCACATATAAAATTATGTACAAAAATTAACACTTGATAATTTGTATGGTTTATAACTAATCCTTTTACTGCCGATTCAAAGTTTCACGATTCACTCCTCAATGCCACCCTTTTCTTCATAAGCGTGGGTATGGGGAGGGAGGAAGAATAAATAAACAAATCCTCTGAAATAAGTCAATCCTTCACAAACACTGTCAAGGTCACTTTATTCTTTTCTAAAGCCTTTGAAATAATTTTATGGGTATCATTGTACAGAAAAGATCGTACTTCGACCATATATAGGGTGTTTTTTTCGAGGTATAGAACTTTAAATTGCAATAAAACAACGATGTATTATTCGATTGGCAAGAATTATTTTTTATTCGAAAGGTAATCTTGTGGCATTACATTTTAAATATGATTTCTGGCATAGGACTGCCACGGCTGGCTCGGATGTAGTCCAATCTGGACGTCCAATTTTCGATGACTTTTTCCAACATTTGTGGCCGTATATCGGCAATAACACGGCGAATGTTGTCTTCCAAATGGTCAAGCGTTTCTGACCTATCCGCATAGACCAATGACTTTACATAGCCCCACAGAAACTAGTCTAGCGGTGTTAAATCACAAGATCTTGGAGGCCAATTCACAGGTGCAAAACGTGAAATTAGGCGGTCACCAAACGTGTATTTCAATAAATAGATTGTGGCATGAGCTGCGTGACATGTTGCGCCGTCTTGTTGGATTGATTGATTGATTGAATAATAACGTCGCTCTGTTCAGCTACACGAGGGCTTTTGGCGACGGACCACGTAATTTTGAACCATGTCAAGTGACGTGGACGACACCTGAGCTGGCACCCCCCTCTCCTAACTACCACACCACACCAACGGGAGGACGTTTCAGCTCTCGACAGATTTAACGTGCATCGCTGCCCTACACGGCGGGTCTTTAGTGGTACAGGGTTCGAACCCGTGACAAAGCAAGCCACGGTCCGATACCTATACCACTCGGCTACCGCGGCCACGCCGTCTTGTTGGAACCACAGCTCCTGGACATTATGATTGTTTAATTCAGGAATGAAAAAGTTAGTAATCCTGGCTCTATACCGATCACCATTGACTGTAACGTTGTGGCCATCGTTTTTAAAGAAGGATTCCACCAGCCCATAAAGCGCACCAAACAGTCATTTTTTCTGGATGTAACGGTATTTCGACATACACTTGTGGATTAGCTTCACTCCAAATGTGGCAGTTTTGTTTGTTGACGTAGCCATTCAACCAGAAGTGCGCGTCATCGCTAAACAAAATTCGCTTATGAAAATAGGGAACAACGGCAATCTCGTTTTGGGCCCATTCGATGAATCCACGCCTTGCTGGATCATATTTAAAATGTAATGCCACAAGATTATCTTTCGAATAAAAAGAATTCATGTCAATCGAATAATACATCGTTGTTTTATTGCAATTTAAAGTTCTGTACCTCTAAAAAAACACCCTATATATATATATATACGTCTGGTAAAAATAACGCTTTAGCTGAGCGAGACGTTTATTTACGCTATTGACACTTACCAGGTTTAAATCGCATTGTAACTTTAGGATCATAGTATTGAATTCAATACATTGTTATTATATGAATGCGGAGGGGGAAACGCGATGAAAATTATGATTGAATATTGGGTCGCAAATATTGAAAGTTTGAGAAACACTGCGTTAGTTTTAATGATAAAAGCTTCTTTTAATTCTTATTTCTCTTCCTAGCAGTACAGTAGTAAAGGTAATAGGTCATGGTTGGTTGATCTAAAACTATGCTTAAGTCTACAATCTTAGTTTCTAAGGCAAATAATTTAAGGCTAAGTAATAATAAGTAAGGCTATAGTAGCAAATTTATATTTGACATATACAGTTTTATTGTACCGGATGGTTATATCTATAGTTATACTGTTCAGAGACCTGAAAAACTCGTTCTGCTAATCGGATTTTGATGAAACTTGGGATATATGCTATATGGATCATGAGGAGTATGTTTCTGCAATAAAAAAATCGTTCAGGTTTTGACCACTAGGAGGAAATGTGACGCCCAAAGGTAGACAAAAATATGGTAAAATCGTTAAAATTTATTCAATCACAAAATATGATCATTATGTGCTTCATTGACATCAATAACGTGTTGAAAGATCATTACAACGTTTTCAATGGTAGCGCGAAGCAACTCACGAGAGATTTCCGCCACATGGTGTATAATGCTAGCTTTCAAATCAATCAAAGCCCTAATTCAGTCTCTTCAAACGGGGTCTTTTAGAAATCTCCACAACCAGAAATCACAGGGATTTAAGTCGAGTGAGCGAGAAGGCCATGCATCCGGACAGTATCTGGATATTACACGATTATCGCCAAAGCTAGCACTAAGCAGTGCTTTGACTTGGCGCCCAACATGAGGATTCGTTCCATGTTGCATAAAGAAAGTGGTGTGCAAACATTCTCGTTCCTGTAAAGCAGGATGGATAAGCGATGAGAAACGCATTCTGAAGGATTCTCTGGCTATGACTGCAAGTTCATATAGAAGTTTTACGGATTTTCACAGGGAATATTCGATAAAAACCATCTGGTGGTTAAAATTTGTACTAATTTCTTTTATTGCAGAAATAATTTTCCCCATGTTCCATATAGCATATATTCCAAGGTTTATCTAATTCCGATTAGCAGAACAGGTTCTATAGGCCTCTAACTAGTGTAACTTTAAATATACCCCCCTATGGTATTTAAATTTACTGATACTTGAATTTTTGATTTAGATTTATGGCAATTTAGTATATAATTATTGATTACATATGTATTTCTAACTGCTCTTTTCTCAATAGAGTTGTTTGAACAGTACAGCATGGATTTTTAAGCAAAAGATACTTTGCTCACACAAAAGATTTTCTAGGAAGAGGAGGGGGGCTCTAGGATTAAAAGTTCACCATTCTCGTATCGTACTTCAGCACGCCATCAAACATATTCTTTTGATTTTGTTGATTTTGGGAACTAAAAACAGTGAAGAATTAATTTTTGAATTAAGAATTAGTATTATTTAATAAAATAAATTGTGTTAATGACAAATTATTAATTAAATTTTACGTACTATATACATAGCGTTATCATCAAAAAGAATGAATCAATGGTTAGGACGGGGAGGCGGAATCGTTCCTCTCCTCCGTCTTGTGTGCGCACTGCTGCAAACTATAAATAATAGTCCCCAAAGGGAAATTTTATGGTAAAAAAAAAAAAGGAAAATTTCTTTTGAAATTTCTTTGAAAATAGTTTCTAAAATTGTGAAAATTAATGCAGTTGACTTAAATCCATGACTAGATACTTGTGTGCATACCGAAATAGCAGTATTCATAAATCAGAGCAAATAGCAGTAAATAAGATTTCACCATAATAAATGGTATTTTCTTTAGAAAAGGAAATACGCCTTGGTAAAATGTTCGGAAATGATTAACGATGAAAATGCCAGTATTCTGGAAGAATTGTATACGATAGCGTTTCACCGAATTTTGTTTGGGATTCTTTCAACAATTACCTTATTTAGTCTTCATTTTCATTTCGATGCAGTTGATAACCATGTCATCACAATAATGAATGTTTTATTCGCGAATTTATAATAAAGATTGATGGAAAGCTGTGATGAATGAAATATGAAATATCTTTTTCTACGGAGAAATACAGGAAGACAAATGGATGGGGAATATTCGATGAAAAAATGATACTCAGAAAAATGAAATATTTGTTTTAACACAGCCTTATTTATTTTTTTCTTTCTTTTTCTGATTTTCTTCTGTCATATGGAAGGGAATTTTTTTTCTGTATTTGTACAAAGCAAAATATTTCATTCGGATTCTAAAACGTGAATAGAAATGAAAAATGTGTAATTAATTTTCTTCTGAAAAAGATTGCAAATAATTTATTTCATTCCTGGCAGAGTGTTTTTTTTTTGTTTGTTTTGGAGAGCAATGGTGAAAATGATGAGTTTTTGGTGATGGGGCTTGATAATTTAAAATTTTGATTGGATAACGATAACCTATGGGCAGCGTTTCTCAAACTGTGGGCACGCCCCCTAGGGAGCATAATAACTCTACGAGGGGGGTGCAAGTATATTAAACAGTCGAAAAAAATTGCTTATTAATTTACTAAATGTTAGCAAGCAAAATGCATTCTGACGTAATAAAAAACAAAATAAACATTTACACTGATGTAATATACTTATAAATGAAGCAGCACAACACACAATGTATTTTATATAAATAGTTTACAATACTAAGTTAAGAAGAAGTTTAATAATTGCCAGTAACCCCAGAGCTTATCATATATAAAATTATACATAAAAAATAGTACTTATCTTGATAATCTATACAGTTTATAATTAATCCTTTAGCTGCCGATCAAAAGTTACGCGATTCGCTCCTCGATGCCACCGTTTTCCACGTAGACTTACGTATATGATGTATTTGGGGATGATGAACAAAATGAATAAATATAATCTAATCCTCTGAAATAAGTAAATTCTTCTTAAACATTGTCATGATCCTTTTATTGCATTCCAAAGCCTTCGAAATAGTTTTATGGATGGCAGCGCAGAGAAAAGATCGTACTTCGGAAAGAGGTATATATACGTCCGGGGAATTAACACTTTGGCTGAGCGAGACGTTTATATACGCTGGTGGCACTAAAGAGGTTGAAGTATTGTAACCTTAGCGTCAAGGTATTTTTTAGTTCAGTGCATTGTTATTGTATGGTGGGGGGTGCAATGAAAATTATTGTTGAATATTGGGTTGTAAAAATTGGAAGTTTTGAGAAACAGTTCCTTAGGGCCATTTTATTTGAGAACATTGGAATCAAGTTCAATTTATTTTTTAACAATCTTCAATACTATCATTTTTTTAAAAAATTATGAAACCGTAAATTGCCGAACTTCGCCAGTCAGACTGCTATCGCTGGCTCTCTTGATACTCGTGATTTAAACTAATTGATAATCGAAGACATATTCAAGAAGTAATTATAATAATTTTCTATAACAACATACCCTTTAGAAGGGTAAAAAATTCATTTTGCTTATACATTTTTCTCTTTTCACATTTAAATGTCGGAGATTAACCGTGGTGAACTAATGTAGTTATTCACACACTTAAAAGTAAAAAATAGCTTTCAGACCAATTTACCTTAAATTATTCTCATTTTTAACACGCTTTTGTTAGTTTCACCTGTATGTAACTGAATATTTGAAATCTATTTTTATCCACTTAAAAGCTCAGATGAGATCGAAATTTTGCACACATGTCAAGGTCCGATAACAATACACTACTTTCATAGTTTTGTATCATTGTACTGAACATGATAACCAGGATTAACTATTTTCCATTTCCAGATTTGGCGACGAATTCTATATCCCAATTCCAGTTTGGTGACTAAGAGATTTCCTAAAGCGAAAACGGCTATGGTTATTAAAAAT
The DNA here is from genome assembly GCA_019973935.1 of Trichonephila clavipes. NCBI lineage: Eukaryota > Metazoa > Arthropoda > Arachnida > Araneae > Nephilidae > Trichonephila > Trichonephila clavipes. The sequence goes on along the minus strand of BMAU01000594.1, from coordinate 63,205 downwards.
GATTTCTCACAAACCTTTCCATTCAAAACACTTACTCTTATGCCTAATGCTGATGAAAGTTTCACAGGGGATATTGAGCTCTTTTTAATGAAAAATATCATTGTTTTACACCTTCTTTCGCATGAAATATTTCAAACTTAGCTCTTCCAGATTTCCTTCAGATGGCTGATCTTACATTTTGCAAATCAGGTCGTGTCGACGCACTGACAGGGTACCAATGGGTATTCCAGATTCTGAAAAATGACTCATTAAGATTAATTCATCAATGAATAAATGACAGTTTAAAAAACTAAAAAAATAGATATTTTTGCGGTAGATCGAACTAAAAATGAAAAATATACTTCTGTTTGTAAAAAATGCGACACCATGAAAGAACCATCAGAATTAAATTAACTTTGCAGTAAATATCAATTATAGGATGTTACGTAAAATAGCAAAGTTTTAGAGCCACCACGCATGCGTGGCGTGCGCAGCACTCCATGAACTGATGCTGAAAACGTATAAATAGAGGGCTGTAACGGGACGTTGAGAATAGTTAATGATTATTTGTTAGTGGCGAACGTTTAGTGAGACCTAAATATGACTCCTTGATGAAATGAGGAGAACTTTCAACAACTTACGGACTTTGAACCGAAGAGGATTATCGGCCTTCAAGTAGGAGGATTTTCCTATTGCGCAGTAGGAGCTCGTGTGCAGTGGAATAGTTCCACAGTGATGTGAGTTTGGAAGTAGTGGACCAACGAACACAAAACAACTCGAAAAATTGGCAGTGGACGACGGAAGGTGACGTCATCACGCGACGGTCGACACCTGCTCCGCATGGGGTGAATGACCTACAGCTTCCTTCAGTCAGTTGGCAACACGTTGATCTACTGCTACAGGTGTACTAATGTCGGCTTTGTCAATTCGTCGACGTCTGCTGCACCGTGGATTGCGTGCAAGGATACCTTTATACAAGATCCCCCTCACGGCAAACCTTCGATGGCTGCGTCTGCAATGGGCTCATGAGCACAGAGCTTGGCAAGCTGATTGGCTTCAAGTTGTCTTTTAAGATGATTCACTCTTCAATTTGTGGAACCATGATGGCCGCATTCGTGTTAAACGCTATGCCGGTGAACGCTGCCTTCCAGAGTGCTTTATAGAATGCAATAGTGGCCTAACTATCAGAGTTGTGGTTTGGGATGCAATTTCGTATCATGGACGATCCAATTTGCTACGAATTGAGGGTAATCTCAATAGCAACAGGTACGTCCGTGAAGTACTCTACATCCCGAAGTCGTTCCCTTCCTTCAAAGCATCCATGGAGCTATCTTTTAGCAGAATAATACACGCCCACATGTTGCAAAGACTGTTCGAGACTTCTGTTCTGCCCAACACATGCAACTTCTTCCTTGGCCTGCTTATTCACCGGTTATGTCACCTATAGAGCGCGTGAGGAATTTGGTTGGTCGGCGTCTCGCTCGTGATCCCCGCCCTGCAGCTTCAAAAGATGAACTTTTGCTGCGTATACAAGCAATATGGAATTCTCTTCCACAATCAGACATTCAAATCTGTTTCACTCTATACCACTTCGTATAACAGCACTTATTGCAGTGCGTGGTGGCTACACCAAATACTGATTTTGGACACTTAATAATGTTTTTTTTTTTTTTTTTGCTTTGAAAGTTTCGTCATTTATTTGTACTAATACAAGTCCTTTGTGCATTAAATTTCATCTAATTCTGATGATTCCGCCATGGTGTTGCACTTTTCACAAACAGCAGCTTAAATTATAGTTTAAACAACTAAAAACACGCTTTTATAGTTTTAATCGAACTAAAAAGCAAAAAATAATTCTTAATATACGAATTAAATAATTAACGAGAAATGCCGTGTTGTTGTAAAAGCATGGGGTGCTCGATATCAATTGTTATAATATCTTAATAATTTTGTTTCGAAATGCAGAGTTAGTGTAAAAATGTAGTACAAAGCACCCCAAGATTTTACCACAATGGGATTAATTTTCTCGTTAATCATTTAATTCGTATATCAAGAATTATTTTTTGCTTTCTAGTTCGATTCACACACACAAACTATAAAATCGTGTTTTATAGTGTTTTTAAACTATAATTTATTATGCATGAAATAAATGTATAAATGTGTGGGTTTCCTATGTATGCAAAAACCACCTCTATAAAGGACATAGATTTACGTATTAAACTTTTTGTTTTAGGAAAGCACTACATTTGCTACGGAAAGTCTGGGCTGTGTTCGTTTTTTATTCGAAAGTGTATTGTGGCAGAAAAGATCGAATATAGACTAAGAAACAATAGTTTTCAACTGCCGGAAATGAGTCGGAATAATAAAATTGACAATCAATTTGGGTTCGTAAATATTGCCAAATTTGAGGAGAAAAATAAATGTCCCTTGAATGATATAGGAAGATTATTTGTCGAAAGAAAACTTTAGAAATTTCAAGAAGATTCTTTCCAGTCTGTATATGAAGGTAATATTGCAGTCAAATAATTGGCAGTGACTGTGTGTTTCACTTATCTCATATGAAATTTTGATTGTAGATTTGAATTGTTGCACTTGATTGACAGTAATGTGTAATGCGTAGTATTTCGTATCCAAAGAGATGCTTATTTTCACTTATGTCTTATCTGATTTATTTTCGAACTTAAATTGTCTTTCAAAGTACAAGAAAAATCTATGCAATTAATAATAAAAATAATAACATTGGTCGATAATTTTTTCAATAAATATGAAGATTGAAATTTCTAACCAAATTTAAAATTGATTCATGCTGCCATGATAAATTGATTCAAAAGTTCAAAGGCTTAAGGTATCCGACTACGTTCGAAACCATGATTTTAAAAAAAAAGCGTATAAATGGATAATTTTCGTTATATTTAGTGTAACTTAGATTAGAATACAAGTATAAAACTGTTTCAAAGACATTTTGACAAAAACAAATTATTTAAATACAATATTTTTGCAAAAAATTAGCTTAGAATAACTTTTTTTTTCAAAATGTTCTCCTTTTATAAAAAATGCTTCTAAAATAATAATATTTTGTTTAAATAAAATAAATACTTTTCCAGAGAATCTGAACTATTTTTTTAAAAAATTCACATTATTTTCAGAGTTACAACCAATTGAAATAATTATCGGCGTTTTTTCTTAAAATTTCGCCCCTCTATTGTCGTAAAACACGGATAAACCCACTTCTAAATTATATCTTTCAAAAATTCTAGTTGAGCCTCTGTACAGAAGTCTGACCTATATACAGGCAACATACTATTATAATAGAATCAGTTTTTACATAAGGAGAACATTTTGAAAATTGGTCAATTTTATTTTCATTTTTTGTCAAAATATTGTTACTTAAATAATTTTTTGTAATACTACTCTTATAACAATTTTATATACATTTTCTAATCTAAGTAACACTAAATATCATAAATATTATCCATTTATACGCTTTTGCAAAATCTCGGTTCCGAACGTAGTCGGATACCTTAAGATCGCCACCAGATATAATTCCTTAATTCTTAAATATGAAAATTTTATGGATGAGTATTACTTCTACACCATTCACTGAACCTCTTTCTAAAAACATCCGGTCAAAGGACCGGTACTGTATATTGTATACATGAATTCAAAATTTGAATTGTACTTCCCTGTCTAGACATCTCTTAATAAAAATTCCATTAGAATTATAATAAAAAATAGTCATTATGGTATTCTTTTTAGAAAGTTTTTTTCTGAAAATTATATGTTGAAAAATTTCAAAATATTTTAATAAACAACAACCAACATACATTAAAATGTAAGAAATTTGTTAACGTGCATTTTAAATATGTGTGAAGTTTAATCAGATTAAGAAATTCAAAAAACAACAAAATCAGAACTTTATTACAGTTGGACCTCTATATAACGAAGTCGCTAAATCCCGGAAAAAAGTTCGTTATATGTAAAATTTGTTATATAGAGGTTCATCTTTTAATATGCTTTATATGCCACCTAAGACAAATTTTAAATTCATAAATGCTTTGCATTAAAAACGAAGTAATTTATTCACACTTTTTTTGTTAAATAACTCTATTTATTTGATATATCTTAGCCACAAAAAAGAAAGAAAGAAAAACTGCAAGAAATTAAAAAATGTAGAATAAACTGTATTTTTAACAATAAGAAAATGATTTTATACTTAAATTGATGAATTTTAAGGGCATTTTATAATTTAAAGCATACAAGTAATATTAAACATACATTATTTTATGATTAGAATACTTGACAACTCCACTGAGAGTGAAAGAGGATATCGAAAATATTTCTAGTAAACTGGGTAATGAGGGTTAATGGTTTCACTTCTTGGATGAAAAGTCTAGAACTATGTTGCTCTCGGCAAGTTAGGATCTAATAAAACCACTTCAAGATTTATGACCAAAATGAAATGTGTTAAAGAGAGAATAACTTAAAATGTTCCGAAATACTGAAAAAAATAAGGAGAACAAAAATTGAATCACAAAAGAAAATGTTCGTTATATAGGAAATGCACTTCGCTATAGAGAGGTTCTTTAACGAAGAAAATCGTGAAATGTTCAAGGTTCCAGGAAAAAGTTCGTTATATAGAAAAATTCGCAATATGGAGGTTTGTTATATAGAGGTTCAACTGTATTTATCTTTACCTATCTAATTAAGAAACACTGCAACCTTTCCTACGAAAATTTTCTTAGAATATTTTAAATATGAATAGCTACATTTGTGTCAATACAGATAATATGCTTGAAGTAATCTATGTATTTCAGTTGCGTTTCTTTAATCAATTAGAAAACAGTTTTGTTTCATTGGAGTGGCAGTAAAAATATTTATATCCACACACACACAGCAACTAAATGAATGATAAATGATGTTGTAATGGATGGAACCATCCATTACAACATCCATCATTGTTCGAGAGTTAGAAGGAGGTTTAACCACATAGTCAAAACAAGCACAATTTAATAACAAGTCTCAACAACCTAACAAATCTGAGCAACCCAAGTTAGGAAATGCACCTTTAGATAAATACTAGCTGGTGTACCCGTTCTTCGCACGGGTGAATTGAAAATTTAAGCAATACAGAGACTGAAGGATAAAGAAGTGTTTAATGAGTTAATTTTACGTGAATTGTAAATTGAAAAAAAAAAAATTGCATATCTCAGCTGAATAAAAAACCATGTTTGCTAAATTTTAAGTCTGTAGATATAATAGCTGATAAAAAAAGTTTTTTCTTTTTACTTATAACGCCCCGTAACTCTCTAATGAATCGATTTTTGAAAACATCTTCCTTCTGCTCAGCAAAATTAACACATTGTTACAAATTTTGTGTAATCAACACATTAAAATAATGTAAATAATTTGTATCTGGATATGTAATACGTTAATATTACTTTCTGACGCATTTATTTTATGTTAAATAGCTGTTACCCGCAACTTCGTCGACGTGGAATTTAACAAAAAAGTGTTTATTTAATTTGCAGAGTTTACGAAAACTTAATATTTATATGTTCCACGTAAAGAAATACCTATGCTATAAGTATAATGTCATTCTTCTACTTTTTGAATCAATGTTTATTTATTTTTTGTTTTACTTTTTTTCTTTGTTTTTTATTGAGCAAAGTGTGAGAAGGACGCATGACCTTTGATACTGTCGATGGGGTGAGGACAGTAAAATCATTAGGATCAAAGGGTCAAATGTCGCAAGTGGCAGCAAACTAATGAAGCAAAAAGGTTTAATATAACTGCTAGAAATCGTTGAGACAGAAGGCTCACGAAATAAAATAATCCCTATTTGAATCTGATATTGTTCATTGGTTTTAATTTTATTTCCGCGGAACCCTAATTTATTTTTTTAAAATAAAAGTAGCCTAAGTTACTCCTTGTAACATTTGCCAGTGAAAGTTCCATCAAAATTGGTGCAACTGTCTCAGAGATTAGCCGGAACAAAATAGAGACAGAAAGACAAAAATTTAAAAAATTTTGATACTTTCATATAAGTACCGTATATACTTTTAAATGCATTTAGTAAAAAGCTGTTAATTTGAAATTACATACAGACACTTCATTTTAATTTATATGTATAGATATTGCTTAGGGTAAATGAAGTTATTTACTGTTTTGTACAAAATTATTTAATTGAAGGTTGTAAGTGCACTTTTTTTTTTTACCTAAAACGTAATTAAAAATATTTATTTTAGAAAAATCTATCTACTTAACTAAATAAAACAACCTGTTGGCTCTGCGATCGCCAACCCCACCGCACACTCAAACTTGTACAATCACTCTTGCAAGACAAACATTTATTGTGACTGCTTTGTGAAGAGTTTGGCAATGGAATAAACAATAGAGGTATGAAATTGACATACTCCTATTTAAATGTGGAGCCTTGTGAGAAGTCAAATGACGCAAATCCCCCAAACTTCCTGATTTAAGTTTAAATGCTGTCTAAGTTATAGAAAAATTGATGTTACTCAGTGTTTTTGAGAGAGAATGAAATCATTGGAATGAAGCTACAGTTCAAAAACAGGTCTTATTAACAATAGGGTGAAACGAATCTGCAAGCAGGGGGAAGAGGGACTCGTAACCTTTGACACTGTCAATGGGGGTGAGGACTGGGTAGGGTAAAACGAAGCCGCAAGCAAGGGGTAAATGAAGACTGTTAAAATCATTAGGATCGCGCATGAACGAGAAATATCGGAGTCTCAGTAACCTTATCAAACAAAAAAGTTTGATATAACTGCTAGAAACGTTGAGATAGAAGGCTCGCCAAATAAAACAATCCCTATTGAATAAAAATAATACCTATTAAATAAAAATGACCCCCTATTGAAAAAAAAAACAATCCTATTAGAAACGGATATTGTTTACCATTTCATTGGGTTTAATTTTATTTTCGCGGAACCCTAATTTTTTTTTTCCATAATAAAAGTAGCCTGAGTAATTCCTTATGACATTAGCTATCTGCCAGTGAAAGTTTCGTCAAAATTAGTCCAGCCGTTTCAGAGATTAGCCGGAACAAACAGACTGACAGAAAGACAGATAGACAGAAAGAAAAAAAAAATTAAAAATTGATATTTTCATATAAGTACCGTATATACTTTAAAATGCATTTAGTAAAAAGCTGTTAATTTGAAATTACATACAGACACTTCATTTTTATTTATATGTATAAATGGGAGCATAAGCGAGGTAAAGACGAGATAATTGAATATTTAATTACAAATCGAATCACTTACTTACTCACGGAACATCCTAGCAATGCACCTTCTGAATATTTGAAATCACGTTCTAAGTTAATCTAACTCAATCCGATACTATTCCAATTTAAACAGGTAATTGACCAAATCGTCAATCTTAAATATGTAGCAAATAATTTACCAATCACTATCGACTAGCTTTATCTTAATCACTAGCTGCTATCCTTTAGCTTCTAACCTATCTCTCCCTCGTAGTTGAAAGTTAATGCTTAAATATAAGCTTTGATTTGTATAAGTCACGTCTTCTTCCTTGGGAGAATGTTTTCAATAGAATAATATTTAAAGAAATAGTTATTCCCCAAGAGGATTAGTAGGAAGTACACAAATAGACCAGTTACAATGTGGTATTTAAAATATATATATATTTATTTTTTAAAAAAAATTGCGTATATATATATATATATAGTAGACTGATGTCAAAAACTTCAACCCCCACCCCCTCGATATGATCCCCGAAAAAAATATCTTAAATTTGTATCGCATAAACATTCAATTTTTATAAAAGCTCGTTAGAATTATTTTGTACGCATTTTGAATTCTGTATTATAATATTATCAAAGAAATTCTCCCCAGACATCCCATTACAGAATTTTTCTGGACCGCTAGTATGTCTGATTAATTTTATTTAATTTTAATGCAGTGCAAAATTTAAGCATAATGTTTTAGTTACCTTTATGTTTATGTTTCCTTTCTAAACAAAAATCTTCAAAGACAAATTCGTTTTAAATGTTCTTGTAGTCATATCTGTATATTTAATCCACATTGAATTTTTCGAATAATGAAAAAAAAAAACTGGATCAGATTTTGCTAATGATTATTCGAAAAATAATTAATTATGTGTAGTTAAAAGGAGAGAAAATCCATTCAACGCGTTTGAAAAAAAAGAATATTATGAATCTCAAAAGAAAATAAAAATCATTGTTAAAAGGATTTAATAATTAACAATGATTTAATTTATGTTTTTATGTTAAAAATTTCGAAACAATTATAAAGCTTCATGCATGTATGTTTATTCTCTTAAATGTTGAAAATATACTGTGTAAATCTGAATAATATTTTTTTATACTTTTAACTTTTCTCTAACATTGAGAAATTGTATATAAATATACATAATATTTTAAGACTTTTAATTCCCAAAATAACTTTAGAACGACAGCAATCTCGTACTTAAAACGACAGCCATCTCGTACTTATAATTTAAAAAAAAAAAAAAAAAAGACACAAACACACACACAGCTAAATCCATTTCATACACTTTTTTCAACCATCCATTAAAATATAAAAAGAGAAATTACTATTTTTAGACTGCTTTTAGTTTAATTTTTTATATCAAAACCATTTCCAAACTCAATAGAATCCTTATCAATTGCTGTATTCTATATTTGCAAAATTCCTCCGAAATAACTGTGTGTGATCGAGTTTCAGCAAGAGTATTCAGAAATTTTAAGTATTTTTACTTATAGATGACAGAAAGAAAAAAATAGATTCAATGTTAAAAATTAGAAGTGAATGTTATGAAGATTTTGTCTAAGGAATAATATTCTACACGAGAGGGTTGAAAAAAGAAAGATCTTGGATGAAATCGTCTGCAGTTTTGGGCCGAGTCCTTCACGAACAGCGACGAAATTCGTCCGGCAAATCGATCACCCCTCTAGCAAGGCAGGACAAAGCGGACGGTTTCTATTTCCTTCCTTACTTCTTTCGCGCGTCGTTTGCTGGATAATGGGGCTGTCGTCTGCTGCACCCCTCGGAACACCCCCTCCTTTGGAAACGTCCGGAAATGAGTCCTTACTCTTACTTTTCTCAGGTGTGAATCGAAGTTTTGCCATCCTGTCTTCCTGTTCCTCAATAAAAACTTTGCGAAGGAGCCCGTTCGAAACTCGGTTCGCATTTTGGTTTCTTCTTTTCTTTCGATTTCTTCTTATTTTACTTTTTTCCTTTTCTTTTTTCCTGCACTTGATGGAGAGAATTCGATGCAAAGTTTGGAATTCTTTTGGCATGGATTTTTCTTCTATTTCTGCAAGGATAAATGAGTGAATTGTGCATCGACAAAGAATGAGATTATTTGGATAATTAAAAATTCTGCTTTTTGTGAAAATAAGATTGATTCACGTGATGTTTTTCTTTAAGGCTGTTTTCGGTTAATGTTAAAGAATATGACCCCAATTTGGAACATTTTTTCAAATAGAAGAATTAATGAAAAATTAATATGATACATTCAGGCTTCACTATCATTTAAAGAGTAATATTTTTTATCATACTTCCCATTTTTACCGAGATTCATTTTTTTCTGGTATGAAATGTGTTTCTCTAGTTTTTCGTAATGTTAAATGGGCTATGTCTTCACGTATTAAAAGAAAACAGAAAGTATTGATGGAATATTTTGAAATTTTTAAAAACACTATATATTGTTTACAGAGGTATGAGTTATGGTATTGCAAATTTCCATGGAAATAAATGCATTTTTCCTTCTGAAAATGTGCTTCGCGTTTAGTCAAAGCTTTCGTACATTTACCGAAGACTACTAAATTTATTCAATTCCAATTAATTTTTTTTTTTATTAACTTCATCAGTGTAACACAAAATAAGTTCGATTTGTATTTCTTATTGTAATAATCCTGAGTCATATTACTATGAAATATCGTTTCATTTGATATTTTACATATTAATAACAAGTATAATATATATAAAAAAAGAATTAGGTCAATTCCTACTTAAATCAACAAAGAAATTTTTTTTGTAATTATTTTTTTATTAAATAGTTACAATTAATATAAATATATAATTTTTCATTATGCCTTCTCTGACAATATTTTTAATATTATGATTGTGTCACATGTATAATATGACAGAATCATAACATTAAGTGGCAAAGAAGAAATCGATTTTCCATTTTATATATGGTGTCGGGCTTTTTTTTTTGTTTGTTAGTATTTATTCATTCATTAAATTTAAGTATTATAATAAAATAGTGCAATAAAAATAAATCCCATTCGAAGAAATTAGGCAATCCCAGGTCGGAATCAAAGCGAAGACCTTTGAATTAAGAGTCCAACGTCTATTCATTACCCTACAGAGGCTCGACGAACGATTTTCCTTTCTACATATGCTGCTGGACTATTGTTCTTGTTTGTTACTATTTATTTCTATTTTAATTTAATGAATGAATTAATATTTAAAAAAGCTGTATTAACCTCAAGTGTCACACGCTAAAAGTTTAAAACATGTATTTGAACTTAAATGGAGGAACATAAAACATTTTATTAAAGATTGAAAATTTGAACAAGATATATATATATATATATATATATATATATATATATATATATATATATACATATATAAAATCCAATATAAAAAATTCAATATATAAATACATATATATATACAGATAAAAATATAAACGAAAATATAAAGATAAACTGATAGTTATAAACCTAAGATAACTAAAATTAGGAAGAAGGCACAGTAGTAAAGGGTGTTTTTTTAGAGGTATAGAACTTTAAATTGCAATAAAACAACGATGTATTATTCGATTGACATGAATTTTTTTTATTTGAAAGATACTCTTGTGGCAATACATTTTAAATATGATTTCTGGCATAGGACTGCCACGGCTGGCTCGGATGTAGTCCAATCCGGACGTCCAATTTTCGATGACTTTTTCCAACATTTGTGACCGTATATCGGCAATAACACGGCGAATGTTGCCTTCCAAATGGTCACGCGTTTGTGGCTTATCCGCATAGACCAATGACTTTACATAGCTCCACAGAAAATAGTCTAGCGGTGTTAAATCACAAGATCTTGGAGGCCAATTCACAGGTCCAAAATGTGAAATTAGGCGGTCACCAAATGTGTATTTCAATAAATCGATTGTGGTACGAGCTGTGTGACATGTTGCGCCGTCTTGCTGGAATCACAGCTCCTGAACATCATGATTGTTCAATTCAGGAATGAAAAAGATAGTAATCATGGCTCTATACCAATCACCATTGATTGTAACGTTGTGGCCTTCCTTGTTTTTGAAGAAGTACGGACCAATGATACCACCAGCCCGTAAAGAGCACCAAACAGTCAGTTTTTCTGGATGTAACGGTGTTTCAACATACACTTGTGGATTAGCTTCACTCCAAATGCGACAGTTTTGTTTGTTGACGTAGCCATTCAACCAGAAGTGCGCTGCATCGCTAAACAAAATTCACTTATGAAAATCGGGAACAACGGCAATCTCGTTTTGGGCCCATTCGACGAATCTACGCCTTGCTTGATGATCGTTTCGATGAATTGCCAAACCAAACTGAGAATAAATCACTTGACAGCTGTTAAATCGGTCACCATCTTGGAAAGTAATGCCAACTTAAACTTCTATATCTGGAAAAAAACACTCTTTATAATGACAAACTCCTGACCTTAGGAACCAGGATTGCATGTCTAAACATGTTTTGGCGGCCAGCCAACCTTCACCTGTAAATTGTCATACTGTGTACCAAGAGGAAAGGAAAGAATTATATATGAGGAATTTAAATATTAAAAAATCATTAAACTAAATAACATATGAACAAAAACATAACCTACTTTTATTTGGAGTGTAGATGATGGTCGGGAGTACATCAACAAGTAATGTGTTCCCGCCAAATACAAGAGAGTGAGAGCAGAACCACATAAAATTAATTGTGATAGGATATCAAGAAATTTATATATATATATATATATATATATATATATATATATATATATATATGAAAGAAATATGTATTATATATCAAAAACAAGAAATAATACATAATGAACATAACAAGAAATATCGTAATAAAATATAAAAGCTGAACATGAAGAACAAAATTATAGAGAAATAAAAAAAGAAACTACAAAAGAAGAACCTAGCGAGTCAGAAAGCAATTTCGGACTTAGGACCGAATAAGTGGGGTTAAACTAGTTTGAAGGCGCCAACCCTCCCCCTTTGCAACTCGGTAGGAAAAACTAAATAAAATAAAATAAACAAAAATTCAGAGTATGTAAAAACTCAGAGAGTATGATAAAACCACTCACTACTATTATGTAACAAACTCTTCCAATATCTTAATGCAGAAAAATCGCAAAACAAATACGTAAGAAAAGTAGAAATATCCTAAAACAATTACATAAAATAAGTATTTTTCAAAAAATAATTTAACAAAATTTCTTTACTCACAGAGCTTTTACGAAGAGAATCAAGCATCTTGACATCAATGAAAATCGATTATTCACCAAGTTAAAAAATTCGAATATACATAAACACATCTTTTGAGCTAACTTTTAAACCAGCCAGCAAAGACAGGTATAAAAAAAGACGACAGTCAAATATGGTAGAATTTGTATTGGTTGATTGCCAAAAATGCAAATTTGCAAGGCTCTAATTTGGTTGGTTGTCAACAATGTGTAAGATGTTCAAGATGTGTGTGGAAAAAATGTAAACTGTGATATGAGTGTTATGATATAATCTTCACAGCAAGACCACTAACATGCTGACTTTGAAATCCTATTGTTGTGTGGTGGTTTTGGAATTAGAAGTAGCAAGACGTTTAATGTATTTGTGATGAATATAAGTTCTTAAGAAATCAAAAGGGTATTCATGATCTAAACAACATTGAAACAATTTTTTGATATTATTGTATTTATCTATTTTGTGGGTAGTTAAGTTATCATTTCTAAATAAAAAATTCAAAATGATATTTCTGTAAATTGATATATGCAAGTTACTATTCCATACAGGAATTTTAATTATATGGAACTTAAACGAATCTCTTTTGTCAAAAATGTTACTGACTACATTATTGTTAATAAGATGCAAGTCTAAATCCAAGAATTCCACCATATTAGAGTTGAAGTTAGTTTTAAGTAGCTTGAGATAATCAGGGTAGAACGTAATATTTGGTTTGTATTCACTATTTTTACCAAAAATTATTAAATCATCTATATAGCGATAAATCAAGTAAGAATCATTTACAACATGATCAATTTCAAAAAAATGTAAATATAGATTGGCTAAACAATTACTAGCTGGACCACCCTGAGGTAATCCTTTGATCTGTTTATAAAGATTCTGATCAAAAATGCAATGAAATTTTCTTTTAATACGAGGTTAAAAAGAATATCAAATTTTTCTTTTTTCATTGAAGTATATAATTCATATTTATCATAAATTAATTGTAGAACCTTAATCATATCGTCAATATCTATAGAATTAAAAAGGTCCTCGAAATCAAAGCCATGCATGGAAAAAATTTACATATCCTTAGTAACTCCAGCAATCTCTAAGCTATTTTTAATTATTGCCGTGTCTTGTAAGTTATCAATTAGGTTTTGAAGAAGAGATTGTAAGATCTTCCCAGACTTCGTGATATATGTATTGTATCCATTAGTGATACTACGGAATTTTATAGGGCTTTTATGAAATTTTGGTGTTAAAAAAATACTTGGATATTTAATTTTATTTAGATGAATATTCAGTCTTTTGTTCAAAGCTAAAAGACGATTAACATTTTCTCTATTGTTGTGAATTGATTTTTGAAATGAATTGTTATTTAAAATGTGGTTACTTAATATTTTACTGTAAAAGTATTTACAAATTATGGCATAATTAGCAGAGACCTTATCAACATATGTAATCACGAAGTCATTTTGGATATTTTCTATTGATGTCTTAAGATCTTTATACATAATTTCATTTTCAACAGTGAAATTTAATTCCCGAATTTCTGTTTCTACATAAGATCTAAATTGATTGAAAGCTTCAATCGGCATTCCGTATTTAATTGCAATTTTAAGGTAGAATTTATCTAAATCTTTTATGATTTGTTTCATAACGTTAGATTTATTTTTTGTGACCATCAGTCTAAAACCGGTATATTTTTCCATAAAATTTCTTAACAAATCATCTTTCACGATGCCAACGTCTCTTGTGACAACGTGCTGCTGATAATCATCAATATAGTCCCGATATAGATTGCATTTACATAAATCTGAACTTAGGAGCTCCGAGACTTGATTATAATTAAATATAAATCTACCAAGTTTCTTGTTGTATTTGAAAGCCTTTTTAATATTAATATTTTTAATAGGAAAAAGGATTGATATTTTTAAAATATACTTGAAAAATTAATTTTGATAAAGGATTTATATTCATAAATATATATAATAATGTAAAATATTCTGTAGAGTAATTTTAAAAGTATAAATTATAAGTAATAAAGTATAGTTTTTTTAAAAGTATATATATATATATATATATATATATATATATATATATATATATATATATATATATATATATATATATACTTTTAAAAAATCATAAAAATAATATTCATATAAAAATTAGTGTAAAATATAAAAGAAACGCAAAAAATATAATATTATTAAAATTTAATAAGCGTGTAGCGTCATCTATTTAATAATTGTAGAATAAATTAGATATTGTAGAAATTTAAAAAATCATTACAAAACGCAAAAAGAGTAAATAATTACAGTAATACAAATTGTATCATTAAAAACCATTATAAATATAATTACAAAGAAAATTAGCAGGATATGCATGTTCAATACAATGATAAAAAAATTTTTTAAGTTTTAAAAAAGTATTAGCTTTACCGCTAACTAATACATTTTTACGATAAATATAGTTAAAAATAATATTTCTATATATAGATATTGATAAATTTGAATTCCATTAAGGCACTTTGATGATATTAAAATTAAAGGCATCTCTTTTATCATAAATATTGCTATGTAGTTTCAAATCCTTAATATACAGTGATATATCTAGGTAATTTGTTTTGATTGAATTATTATTAATTTTAACTAAGTTTAAGTAAGCAGGATAAAAATTAATAATGGGATTTAAATTATCATTTTTACCAAAAATAATTAAATCATCAATATATCTAAAAATATAGTAGTCATTATTAATAATATTATTTTATTCATAAAAATGTAAATAAAGATTAGCCAAATTATTGCTAGCTGGGCCCCCTTGTGGGAGTCCTTTCTCTTGTTTATATAAAGAACCATTAAAAAAATTAATGTAATTTTCTTTTAAGACAAAATCTATGAGAGTTTTAAATTTGTTAATATTAATATTCAGATTATACATACTGTGGTTTTCTAAAATTATTTTAATAATATCATATATATCAATGGAATTGAAAAGATCTTCAAAGTCATAACTATGAACTGAATAAATATTTTTATTATTAAAAAAAATCTATAATCTCTTTACTATTTTTAATTATAGCTTTATCACATTGCTGATTAATAAAGTTTTGTTTAATATTATGAAGTAATTTGCCTGCAGTAGTAATATAAGTTTTAAAACCATTTGTCACAGTTCTAAATTTAACAGGACTTTTATGGAATTTTGGAGTTAAAAATATATATGGATACTTTTTTAATTTTAGGAATACCAAAACATAATTTTTATAAATAGTAATAATACGATTACCAATTTCATTATGTGACAATTTTAATTTTTTAAAAGATCCATTATTTAGAAAGTTGATCATTAAGAATATTATAATATAAATACTTACAAATCACAGCATATAGTTACCAGGTACTTTATCAATGTAAACTATGATAAATTCTTTTGTAATTCATAAATTTTCTATTTTATATCTTTAAAAGTAATTTCATATTGAGAATGGTAACTAAAATTCATAAGGTCTTTTAAAATATTGTACTTATACTCATCAAATGCCTCAATAGGTGGTCCGAATTTAATTGCAGATTTTGTAATAAAATTATCTATTCCTTTAATAATTTGTTTTTAACAGTATTGTTGTTATTAGAAACATTTAATCTAAATCTAGTGCCTTTACTCATTATATCTTTTAAAATATTGCCATTGATTATGTCTAAGTTGCCAGTAGCTACATGATTATGATGACTATCAATAAAATTATTATAGTTTTTAAGTATACAATCTTCTATATTAATAGAGGGTGAACTATTGTTGTAATTAAAGATAAATCTGCCCATCGTTTTGTTATATTTAAATGCTTTCTTTACAATCACCTTTCTAACCGGAAAAAGTGACAAATGTCTATTAAATACATTAGAAAAATTAATTTTGTCAAAAGTTTTATTCATGAATAATAATATGCAGTACTCTGCAATAGGTTCAGTAATTTTCTCAACATTAATATTGAATTTATTAACTAGATAGTTAAGAATGTCTTTAATAATGTGCACTGCATGACAAACCTTTAAGGAATCATTATTTAAGGTTTCATATAACAATACAATTTCATGTTTATTAAGACCAAACATGAAGTATTTGATCTTCTTGATATTAAAGTTTTTTTTGAAAATCATCAATAAGAACTTTAATATTTTCAATTAATGAATTTTTATCTCTATTTTTCCTTTTAGTTCTATTACTTATAGATTTTCTTTTAGAATTATAGTTTAATTTATTGGCATTATAAAAAAATTCTTTATTATTATTCTGTAACATTATTTGCAAAGTATTTTTAGCAATATATATATATATATATATATATATATATATATATATATATATATATATATATATATATATATATATATATATATATATATATATATATATATATATATATATGGGAGACAACAAGGGGTCCAAGACGTGTTTGTCTTACTTCACATTTATTTTAAAACTTTAACAAAAATTAATTAAAAAGGTAGATATTTTTACAGATAAGTTTGACGATGATATTCAGAAGGTAACGCCTGCTCGCGCACCTCTCGCGTTCTTTCTTTCTCTCAAAAGTTTTTGTTCTGCTTTTACTAGTTCAAAAGTTTTCGTTTCAGTTTCAATTCAATGCGTCTGCGCGCGAAGACTGCGTGGAGTTGTCTTGAGAATTATTGGATCCTATATCCGGCCAGCCTGACTGTACGCTGTCCGCAGCGGTACTTCCATGGAGACCAGAGGAGAATCTGAAACATACAAAAAAAATGACGGAACAGACAAGGACTATACGACAAATAAACAAAGATGTAACATATCATAATTTTGCTGAACTAGACATTTTCTTCATCTTGTGAAGGCACCTCTTCGACATCCGGAAGGTTCCACAGGAAAACACATTGTTTCACAGGCATAAGAACGTCTTTTTTAACAAGTTGATCTTTGGTTGAACGCATCGATATTTTCCTCTGTAGAGTTCTGGACGTCTGTTCAAAACGATTTCTCTTTTTCCTTCGTTTCCACTGCCAAGGCTCAAAAATCCTTCGGAGCAACACAAACCGTCGATGTTCACTCTTCATAGGTAAAGGGTTAGGTGAGCGGGAGATAAATTCCACGGAACTCGTTTTCATGGCACCATTGGCTTTCTTACACAATACTATATCAGAACATTTTTCTCTTACAATACTCAATTTTAACTTAGTACTCTTAATTTTATTACATTTATAATCCTTAATTAGAGAACTCAAATCATTTCTAGTATTAAAGTTTTTAACATGTGACAAATCATAACTAGAGTTTTCTATCACATTTGAAACGGAAACATTTGGAAAAGAAATAGCACTAGAATAAGCATAAGCATGAGCACCTAAAGAGGATTCACTTTCATTCAATAAAACATCGCTCTTTGCGTGGCCTAGTTTCTCTATTTCAGAATATACACTGGGATGTATAATAAATTCTTCGGTCAAGGTCGGTGATATCGCCGTTTGCACACTTATACCGGGCGAGTGTTGATCAAGAGAAATATTTATGGGTTTAACTTCTACCATTCGCTTTTCGCCAAAACATGAGCTTAATGTTATGATTTCTTCGGAAGGTGTTTGCACTCTAATTAGTGAGGAATTTAAAACTGGGATCTGGCAACCTGAATCGATCAAGGCTGTTACGGGCTGATTTTCCACAAAAATGTTTACATATTGAAGATTTGCGCATTCATCGCTATTTTGTTTTTCGCTCTCGATTTTCAAAGTATTCACGTTTATTCTATTATGGATGTGGTCATTAGATTCTTTAGGTTTAAAACGCTTCTCACAGTCTCTTGCGCAATGAGATGAATCACCGCATATATAGCAATTTTTATTTTCTCTTTCAAGATATTGGGGATAGTTCTCTTTAATCTTTGGTTTAAAGTTTTGTGATCTATTTTTAAAGGGGTCTTGGGTATATCCATAAGTAATAGGAGTTTCTTTATGTGATCCGTTTTTAGATGAAATATAAATATCACTCTCTTTAGCTAAATCGATAGGTCTAAACCAATCTTCTGCTTCTCGAATGCCAATATGAGTTGCAGTTTCCTTATTTAAAGTTTCAAATAATTTATCAGAAATTATAAGATCACATAGAGATTCAAAGGAATTAACTTTTCTTAACGAACAATAATATTGGAAGTTTGCCGTCGATCTTGCAGCAAATTGGATGTATGTCTCGCCTGATGATTTTACAGCATTTTTAAATGAGTTTAAACACTCGCGAGGGGTTAATTGGAATTCTCTGAGTACTATAGATTTTAGTTTTTCATAGTCATTTAATTCCTCTTCTTTAATATACAGTAAGACGTTATGAGCTCTTTCGCCCAGAAGATTTATTAAAATTTCAGATTTATATTCGTCATTTATTTTCTTGGTTAAAAATGCGCGTTCTAATGATTGGAAGAACAGATTAAAATTTTCAGATCTGGTGGGAACAGGAAGAGATAAAGTTTTAATACTTGTTATCATCTTTTCTATGTTAGTTTCGAACTGTTTATCTTCGACTTTAGCTGCAGGATTTAAACTTAATGCTTTATTTTTAGCCGTTTGAAGTTCGATTTCTTTTTCTAGTTTTGCTAACTGAAGTTTCGCGAGCTCAATTTTTTGTTCTTCTAAAGTTACTTCTCTTTCGTTTCGCGATACTCTCTCATCTATACAGTTTTGAATTAAAGTTTTAACGAAATCTGGATCACTTTCAAATGTACTACTGTTCTCAATTTTAGTCTTTAGTTTAACTATAGTGTCAGTACTCTCCACAGTACCGTCTAGATTCTCAACAACTCTTATGAGATCCTCTTTAAGAGCGTTTTTATATATTTTAGAGAAATATGGGAAGGTCCTACCTTTTTTTTTTCTGGCTCCCTTGTTGCTCGCACGTACGATGTATCCAATGAAGAAAAATTTCGATTTCACAGATCTCACCTCTTCGCAGGTAATATAGTTGAAATTGTTCGAATTGACACCTCTCCGCAGGTGTTTGTGAGTGGATCCAACCTCTACACAGGTGGAATATTTGTCGATGGTTCGTTGAAAAATACACCTCTACACAGGTTATTTTGTTATTTGTTCCGACCTCTACACAGGCGGAATGAAGTTGAAAAATTCAACCTCTACACAGGTTGAATATTTATGCTGAGTTCAAACCTCTACACAGGTTGAACGAAGTTTTCGAAAAATGGCGGAGCGTCTCCTCACGGACGCTTTTGTTCATTGTCCAGACTTTGGTTCAAAATCGAAATTTTATCGATCGCGGCCGAGCCCCCATAATTTGTGGGAGACAACAAGGGGTCCAAGACGTGTTTGTCTTACTTCACATTTATTTTAAAACTTTAACAAAAATTAATTAAAAAGGTAGATATTTTTACAGATAAGTTTGACGATGATATTCAGAAGGTAACGCCTGCTCGCGCACCTCTCGCGTTCTTTCTTTCTCTCAAAAGTTTTTGTTCTGCTTTTACTAGTTCAAAAGTTTTCGTTTCAGTTTCAATTCAATGCGCCTGCGCGCGAAGACTGCGTGGAGTTGTCTTGAGAATTATTGGATCCTATATATATATATATAGAGAGAGAGAGAGAGAGTAGTGAACTAATAGCAGGAATTGTGAAAAACAAAATTTTGTAATCTGCTTAAATTTTTAATATATGACCAAAATAGAGTTTCACAGAAATTTTTGTATATGAATATGAGTGATCTAGCAGTCTTAAAATGAATAAGTTCTCATGATTTGTATTCCGTTAGCTAACATTTTCAAGGTAAAATTGTTGGATATGTCAGATTCAAATACTTATGACGACACTAAAAATAATGAATTGGGCTAAAACATTTCAGTATAAATAAAGTCTGAAAATAATTATTAAATGAAAATACACTTTGCAAAATTAAAAAGATATTTATTTAAAAGGCCAGAAATGTTTATTTTTTAAATTGAAAGTTAATATTGAAAAATGAAATTGGTGAAAGAATGAGGAGCAACGTTCATAAAAAAAAATGAATTTATTGGATAAAATAAATTATAAAAAAAACATTTAATCATACTATTGGTGTAAATTATTCACATAGCATAATTAGTTCAACAAACTCCCAAATATATCTTTGCTATATATATACAGTCGAACCTCTCTATATAACAAACCTCTATATTGCGAATTGTTCTATGTAGCGAACTTTTTCCTGGACCCTTCAATATTTCGCGATTTTCTTCGTGAAATAATCTCTTTATAGCAAAGTGCATTTTCTATATAATGAACTTTTACTTTTGTGATTCAATTTTTTTTCTTCCTATTTTTGAAGTATTTCTGGACATTTCAAATTGTTCTCTCTTTTAACATATTTTATCGTGGTCATAAATCTTGAACTGGTTTCATTAAATCCTAACTCGCCGAGAGCAATAGATTTCTGAACGTTCCATCCAAGAAGTGAAAACTTTAACCCCCATTGTCCAGTTCACTACAAACATCTTCGATTACCTCTTTCACTATCAGTGAAGTCGTCCCGTT
Organism: Trichonephila clavipes; assembly: GCA_019973935.1. Taxonomy (NCBI): domain Eukaryota; kingdom Metazoa; phylum Arthropoda; class Arachnida; order Araneae; family Nephilidae; genus Trichonephila; species Trichonephila clavipes. The sequence continues at coordinate 42,191 of BMAU01000594.1, read as the reverse complement.
TTCCAATGTTCTAGTAATAAAATAATACACGTTTAATATTACTGGTATGTTTTAAATTAGAAAATGCCCTTAAACGTTATTAGTGTTAATATAAAACATTTTATTAATATTAAAAATGTGTATTTTTTCTTCTACATACTTTTCTTTGCAGTCTTTCTTTCTTTCTTTTCTTTTTATATGCATAAGATATATAAAGTAAACATATGCTAATTTAAAAGAGTAATAATTACTTTGTTTTAATACACAGAGCTTTACGAATTTAAAATAAAATTTGTTTCATGTGATTTATAAAATATATTAAAAGATGAACTACTATATAACGAATTTTCCATATAACGAACTTTTTTCCGGGATTTAGCGACTTCGTTATATATAGGTCCGACTGTATATATTCCCTTCACGCAAATAAGTGTTCCATTCTTAACTGTTACAAACCATGTAAATTCTACATCGAATTTTTCCAGTACACATTTAAGAAATGATATACATTTATTTTCTTTCATTCCACTTCTTCGAGTTATTCAAAAACCAATTTTTAAAAAGTATTTCATTTTGTTTCAGCGAGACAGTGAGGTAATAACATAATTAACTGGTTTTCTTCAGGAAGGTTGACCCCATTTTTATTTTTTTTCCCTTTTATGAAAGAAATTGCAAATACACCTGAACTTTGCGTGCTGGATAACCGACTTGTTTTCATCTCATAAAAGCAAATTATTAATTGCTTTATTTTGTTGTAACGTCGGGGGCGTAGCTCAGATGGTAGAGCGCTCGCTTAGCATGCGAGAGGTACCGGGATCGATACCCGGCGCCTCCATTTTTAGCTCCTATATTTTGAAACAAAAATAAAAAGTGGTCATTAAAAAAAACATAAACATGATTAATTAGAAAGAGTATATATTACGTATATTGCTCATATGTCACATTTAAAATGACGGAAAAGAAGAAAAAATGTGAAGATGTATTAAGTGAAAGTTTTAGGACATCACAAATTTGTTTTAATGAATGGAATGAAAATGAAATAATTTCTGCCAAGTTATTTAATTTATTAAAGATAAAAATAGTGATTTTTCACAGAAAAACTGATCCCATTGTATGTAAGATGTTTAGTACATAAGCCGAAAAATGTATGCAATATTCAAATAGATTGACACTACAAAACGTTCCCTTCTGGTCGCGTAGCGTAAAGGTTATGTTTACGTATTGGAGAACGGCATCCAGCGAGTTCGAAAAGCTATCGCTGAACAGTGCGATGTTAATATTCACTCACTCACCCGCGGGTTCGAGTCCTGGTGCTACTGAAGACCCGCCATGTTAGAACGGAGGGTTGCTCGTTAAATCTGTCAAGGTCAAAGTCCTCCCAGTGGTGTGGTTGTTTGAATAGGGGTTGTCGTCCTCGTCAATAGACCAAAGCTTAAAATTACGAGGTCCGTAGCTCCTTTTTTTCTTAAAAGTGTGACGTTTTGATGTAATTACCTCTCACTCTCTGATTTAAATTAAAAACTAACAAATATCAAATACAACTTAGACTGGTTAAATAAACTATTAATTATTCCGTTTCAAACATTGCACACAGCTCTCAAATTTTTCTTAAAAAAATTATTGATCCTTTCCATTGCAAAGAAAAATCAAAAATGTCAAATTTAATAAACTTTTCAAGTCGTCTAACATATTAAACTCATTTCGAAAAAAAGAAGTAATAAGAACTTAAAAATCAAAAATAATGCGTTCTTTCCCGAGATAATTTTTCAAAATTTTTTATAAAAAAAAATACTAAGTAGTTTTATTTAGCCGTATAAGATGTCCCTATAAGCAAACTGATGTAATTTAGATTCATTTATTTATTATTTTTTTATGTTTAAACTTATATAATACAAGATCAAATTAATTTTTATGCTCTACTTTATATTTTTACTAGCTGGTATACCCGTTCTTTGCACTGGTGAACTGACAAATTAAACAACACAGATTAAAGGATAAAAAAAGTTCTTAATGAGTTAATTTTAAGTGAATTGCAAATTAAACAAAAAAAAAACTTTTCGCATATCTAAGCTGAAGAAAAAAAAGAAAGAAAAAAATTATTCGTTAAATTTTTAAGTCTGTAGATCTAATAGCTGATAAAAAGGATTTTTTTTATATTTATAACTCCCTGTAACACTCTTGAGGGTAGATTTTTGAAAATACCTCCCTAAGCTGATCTCTGCTGAGCAAAAGTAACACATTGTTAAAAGTTTTGTGACGCTTAAAGTATTGTAAATAATTTATATTTAAAAGTGTCATACATTAATATTACTTTCTGTTGAATTTATTTTATGTTAAGATTGTAATATTCGCAAGCAACGCCGTTTCTTAAATAACAATTGTGATTCAATGAAACACATAGCGAAATGTTGACGACAGAGTCAAGTTGGCAAATGTCTAGATACTTTCATAGCTCAAGCTTTATTAGAGCTTTGTAAGACCCGCCGTGTAGGGGAGCGATGCACGTTAATGCTTTATCTACCACATTATGATTTACTGCAATTTTTTTCATGCAATATTTTTAGGTCAATCATTTCATTTGGCAAATCATTTTTCTAAGAAGTTTAATTGGGGTATATCTAATTTATAAGAAAACCTAACACCAAAGTTAAAAACTTTAAATATACTTTTAGTTTAAGTTTTAATTGTACTTTTCTGTGCTTTAAAAGGAAAAACTATTTATTATTGATTTTTTTAAAAATCTGCAACATTTTTAATGAAACAAAACGCTTAAGTTCCTTTTTTTTCATTGAGAATATCAATAAATGTTATTTCTTTTCTCTCACACTCGTCCATATAAAAGATTATATATATACACTCGAAGAAATAATACAACTTCCTCTCTTGTCGCCTTTTCCAATAACAGTTATTAAAAACACTTCGAACCACGGGTAGCAGCTGCGAAATAAAATGTTTAATCAAATTTCTGTTTCAATTTTGCCCAATAAAAACAAACCTTAAGAAAACATTTACCTAAATGGAAATACTCCTCAGATAAGGGAAATGAAATCGACACATCGTTAACCGCTTCATTGGAATAAATGTTGTTTATGCTCCGAAGGACAAAGGATAATAATATTCCTGCGATCGACTTGCGAAGCGCCATTGTGGAAGTTTTCAAAACGTTCTTGAGGACGCTTTCGAGTGAAAACAATTTTTCGTTCCTAACAATGGAAATATACTGTTTTCGGATGTGGGATAAAAAAAAGTATGAGAGAACTACTTTTGCTTTTTAGTACTATTATTATTATTATTCTTTTTTTCCTCAGAGTTTTGCGCTACTTTAATTTGAAAGCCACCAAAATTTACCGACAAGGAAAATTAAAAGTTCTTTTTTCATTATTTTTTTTAGAAGGGAAAGTAATTTTCAAGTGAGGAGGGTGGTAATTGCATTTTTCATTTTACTTGAAGTGTCTTTTTCCTGTAAAACAAGGTTTAAAGTGTTCTTTCTGCAACGTGTTTTTGTTTTTAAATTCTTTTTGCCTTTATTATAGCATTAACGTTCTTAAGTCAAATAGTTATAAACCATTAAATAAACTGATGTTATGTCTATTGATAATTTATATTACTGATTTAAAGTTTAGAGCTTTCTAAGCGTATATGCAACAGCAGATAGTTTCATGGAACAAAATACAACATACTAAATTTAAAGTATATACATATTAAAGATGAGTATATTTAAAATGTATACACAAGTTTAAAAATGTTTGTTTTACTTGAGGAATAAAAATGAAGCTTCTAAAAATAAATAAATACATCTGAGAAGAAAAGCTTTTACATTTTATATGATTTATTCATTACAAAAATGTTCAATATATAACTTATAAAATACAAAATAAATTTTAGGATCCCCTTTGAGTGTTTATATTTTGTAAAAGATTTATGTTTTTATGTTTTTAAAATATTAACAAACTAATAAATGATTGATATTTTGTTTTCATATTTAATTCATATATATTTTCCATTCGTTTCATTCTGAAATTCAAGATTTTTTATTCTTTGTTTTTGCATTTATATTATTTTTAATATGCAGTAAAAAACAAGCTTACAACGTGATTAATATAAATAATATACTTAACATACGGATTTTTCTCTGAAATTTCAAATTACTACGTCAAACATTTAAGCTGTTTTAAATTAGTATAAATTCTAATTAAATTATCTAAAACGAACTATCTTACGTCCCTTTACTTTTTAATAAATCATTTCTAAAATTCTGGGCAGGGACGGCTTAACACTACTTGAGGCTCTGAGCCCTTACATTAATTTAGACCCAAAATATGACGCATAAAAGTAGACAGTTCATAGCATACGTTGTCAAATACTCATACAAACAATAACCCTAAGCAAAATAAATGCGTATGATTTACAATCGCTCAACCAACTGTTGCTTTTTAAATGAATGAGTAATGATGGTGTATGGGGATTGGCCTAGGTCTTTACAAGAACGACGGTCATCATACAAACAATACCCCTAAACAACTAAAAGTACATGACTTACAATCGCTTGACCGACTTTTGCTTTTTGACTGAATGAGTAATGATGGTGTATGGTGATTGGCCTAGGTCTTTACATGAACGACGGTCATCCTACAAACAACAGCCCTAAGCAGCTAAAAGTATATGACTTACAATCGCTTAACCAACTTTTGCTTTTTGACTGAATGAGTTATGATGGTGGTAGGACTAGGTCTCTACAACGGTCATGACATGTAGCTAGTCGACATACCGTCGAAAATTCCCAGTTTTTCGGAGAAAACAACCGGGAATAACAACTGACCGTTGAAATTATTCGAATCATGGTATTATTAGGGCTAAGTCGAGAACGAGCAGAGACCCCCATTGTAGGTGAAGCCCTGGGTCCTGTCCCAGTTGGCCTATGTTTTAAGATATTCAACTACTCTAAAATCATGATTTTCTTAAAAAATGGTCAATTTTTTTATGATTTTATTTTATTGACCATCTTATTAGCTTCATAAAAATACCAAGTTTTTATTTTCCATTCTCTAGAACAAAAACCACAGGTGTTTTAGTAAAAGAAGATGCCATAAGATGTCAAACTTTAAAATGCGTTTTACTCGAAATGTGTTTTTTTTTCGAAAAACTCAAACGGGGTCAGCGATTGCTCAAAAAGTTTTTAAATTAATTTGCTGAAATTTCGTCTGTTTGTTCTGTATAGCAGCAGAAGTGTTTTAACCTTCAGATATATCAGTCATTGTTTTATTACAAAATTTACAGTTCTTTATGTGGGAATATATAATCACTCCTTTTTAAAACAATTTCATATAACAGCTAAGATAAAGTGCTCTAGCTTTTGTAAAAATTAAAATATCTCTTATCCTGAAGGTCAATTCAAAAAGGAAGAGCAAAGTAATACATCAAAATTGAAAAATGGAGAATTTGTTCATTTACTATTTCTACAGAACGGGCCCCCTTTATGCAATATTTTGTCAATTTTTACCCATTTTTTCTCATTTTAGTAGTAATAATAATTTTTTTTCAATTCTTAATTTTAGTCTTTTTTTCTTGAAAAGTACTAAATAAATCTAAAAACCACAAAAAAAATTTCCATATATCCCTCATTTAAAAAAAAAAGTTGTCGCAAGTTGTCAGATATTTAAGGACGTCCCTGCACAATGAATCAAGAAGGCATCAACAATGTATCAACTTCTGATTTCATTTAACTTCAAAATGTAAACAAATTAAATGTACCGTGTGTTCAATATCCCCTATCAAAATGATAATTAACTAAATGGTATGAAATTTAACTTACTCGTTATTAGAATGAAAATAATTTTACTTTCTATAGCTATTTAAAATTTACTGATTATTGATTCTCTTAGAACGTTTCAGGCTTAGTTCTCTCTTTACTCTTAGAAGAGAGGAAAATGGAAACTCTCTCTCTCTCTCTGATTACCAGAGATATATGTTTTAATAAAATTCTTTTATTAGTAATATAATCAACTTTCCATCGATATTAATTTTTATTATTTACAACATACCGTTAATATTCGAAAACAAAATCTTTTTTAAAAGAAATGCATAATATTTTCTAACTTAATTTTCAAAAAAAAAACTATTCAACGTTTTTATTTCACCAATTCTTCCTTTTAAATTACTTTATTGCATAACATTAGCCTGTTTCATATCATGGAAAAATAGTATTTAGAATAAAAATAGTATTTCACAGCATCAAGAGAGAACAGTTTTTACTGCATTTCGGTATACTCATTCAATTTTACAATCAATCCTTGAAAAAATTCAATTGTGTGTTTCTTTACAAGAATATTGAAGAACCAAAAAAAAAAAAAAAAACTTTTCTGAAGAAAGCGATCATCATCACAAACTTATGACAAAAAGCAGAATGTTTAAGTGCATTTTTTTGTTATTTTTAGAAAAGCGAATATCGGAATCAATATTTAAATTGGTGTGTCGATCAATATACATATCAGAACTGTTTACGAAGCCACTCAGGAATCTCCCCTTTATTTCTTGATTTTTTTTTATTTCGTCGGGTAAAAAGGGAAAAAAGTAGGGAAAAGGGGAAAAAAATCACTGTACGGTAGCTAAGATACGTGCTCCTTGACGGTAAAATTCCTGTTAAATTATAAAACTCATTGACGAAAAAGAGCATCAAAGAGCTCAAACGCACTTAAAGGCAACTTTCGCAATCAATCAATTTAATGTATCTCCCTGTGCATCTCGTCACATGATTTGCTTGTTTTTTTGCCTCCCTTTTTGCAGATGAGAACAAATGTAAGTTTTAAGGAGAGATGGCACCCCAGGCCTCATTAGCTTTGGGTCTTGAGGGCACAGCACGTAGGGGAAAGGCTCTTTTGTTTTCTTCCAGAGGATGTCAATCATCTAAAATGGCTTAAGTCACGAATGTCCAATTTGGAAATGCTTAGAGATTCGTTTCAGTTGAAAAGTGAGATAAGGGAACCTTTAAAAGTAGAGTTGATATAAAATTTCCTTTATTTTATTTACTTTCTGTGCCCTGAATAAATGATGGAGCTCTATGAGTTCAACTAATTCATCGAAAAAAACATATTTAGAGTAAAATGAATGCATTTACTTTAAAAGATAACATTCAGGAAACATGTTTAAATAAAAATATAGGAATTAGTAGCAGTAACTAATTTTTATTATTTACTTCACTTCAGATTCATAGCGAGTATAAAGGATTAATAAATCTAAAATTATAATTTTTGTATTATTAAGTATTAAATATAATGACATGTCTAAATGTCATGCTTAATATATTTTTACAAATATTTTAAATCTAATTAAAATCTAATGTTTTGATCCTTACAATTGAATGGGGATTTTTTTCTGGTAAAAAAAGCTGCAATTTAAAATATAACTGAGATTTATCTATATATATAAAGGAGAAAAGCGAATCACTCACTCACTGACTGACTAATCACGATATCTACGGAACTATTAAACCTACAAACTTGAAATTTGGTAATTAGGTTCTCTTAATGGTGTAGACGTCAGCTAAGAACGGAATTTGCAAAGTTCGAACCCCACAAGGGGCGTTATAGATAATTATTTCCTTTACTAAACTATTAGATGTAAAGTCGTAAAACTTGGTACACAGATTTCTTTCATAAAGTAGATAATAATAAATAATGATAATAATAAATATTCATAAATAATGATTTTTACAAAAATAGACCTCCTAGGGGCGTTGAGGGCGCTTAAGGGGCGTTATACATAATTATTTCCATTTTTAAACTATTAGACGTACAGTCCTGAAATTTGGTAAGCGGATTCCTTTCATAGAGTACAAATCCCCTTCAGAATGGGTTTTGTGAAAATCGACTCCCAAGTGGCGTTGTGGAGAATTAAGTGGCGTTAAAGGCAATTAACTCCTTTTTTAAACTATTAGACGTAAAATCTCGAAATTTCGTAAGCTGATTCCATTCATTGAGTAGAGATCCGCTATAAGATGGGTTTTGTGAAAATTGTTTCGTAAGTGACGTTGCGAGGGCTTAAGGGGCGTTATACATAATTATTTCCATTTCTAAACTATTAGACGTACAGTCTTGAAATTTAATAAGCGGATTCCTTTCATAGAGTACAGATCCCCTACAGAATGGGTTTTGTGAAAATCTACCCAAGTGGCGTTGTGGAGAATTAAGGGCGTTATAGGCAATTAACTCCTTTTTTAAACTATTAGACGTAAAGTCTTAAAATTTGGTAAGCTAATTCCTTTCATGGTGTAGAGATCCGCTACAAAATAGTTTTGGGGAAAATTGATCCCCAAGGGTCACTGAGGGGGATTAAGGGGCGAAATAGATAAATATTTCCGCGTTTCAACTAATAGAACCACCTGCTTCAAAATTAGAAGGTATGTTCCGTTCATGGAATAAAGTTCCTATTACAAAGATTTTTGCGAAAACAGACCCCCAAAGGAAAGGGTTTTCGATGGATTAAGGCATGTTATAGAAAAATTCCTGTTTTTTAATTTAACTCACTTGAAATTTGTTGAGCACTTTTTTTTCTTTACTTGAATAGAATCCCACTTAGAATGGATTTTAGGAAATCAACTCCAGGGGGAAGCGGGGAAAGTTATTGGGGCGTATTGATAGACAAAATTCCCGTTTTTGAACTGTTAAGACTATAATAATAAAATTTGATTTGCATGTCTCTTTTGTTGAATTGGAATCCGCTAAGAATGCTGTCAACGAGGTATTGATGATAAAAATTCCGTTTTTGCTCTGTTAGATTTAGACTTGAAATTCAGCACGCATGTTATTTTATGGAGTAGAGATCCACTGAAAGTTGCTTTGGTGGAAATCCACTTGATTATTAGGTTAAGTGAGCGAAAAAATTATTTCTACTTCGATTTTAGACATAAATAGAAATTAGATATTATAATTTATGTTCTTTTTATATCAACGGGTGAGAGTGTAACAGCTATAAATATATATTTCAATACAATCAAATTCTTAATGCTAGATATCAATAATTAATATATATGTAAACAGTATACATATATGCAACATCGTGAAATACTCAGTGAAGCGGGTGTTTAACGGCTAGTCTATATATATAAAGGCGAAAAGCGAATCACTCACTCACTGACTGACTGACTAATCACGATATCTCCAGAACTATTAAACCTACAGACTTGAAATTTGGTAGGTAGGTTCCCTTCATGGAGTAGACGTCAGCTAAGAACGGATTTTACAAAGTTCGAACCCCAAGGGGCGTTACGGGGGTTTAAGGGGCGTTATAGATCATATCCGTTACTAAAATATTAGATGTACAGTCGTGAAAAACTTGGTACACAGATTTCTTTCATAAAGTAGAGATTCCCTACATAATGATTTTTACGAAAATAGACCTCCATGGGGCGTTGAAGGCGCTTAAGGGGCGTTATACATAATTATTTCCATTTTTAACGTAATAGACATAGTCTTGAAATTTGGGGAGCGGATTCCTTTCATAGAGTGCAGATCCGCTGCAAAATGGGTTTTTGTCAAAATCGACTCCCAAGTGGCGTTGTAGAGAATTAAGTGGCGTTATAGGCAATTAACTCCTTTTCTAAACTATTAGACTAAAATCTCGAAATTTAGTAAGCTGAATCCATTCATTAGGAAGAGATCCGCTATAAGATGGGTTTTGAGAAAATCGTTTCCTAAGTGGCGTTGCGGGGGCTTAAGTGCGTTATAGATAATTATTTCCACTTTTAAACTATTAGACGTACAGTCTTGAAATTTGATAAGCGGATTCCTTTCATAGAGTACAGATCCCGTACAGAATGGGTTTTGTAAAAATCGACCCCAAGTGGCGTTGTGGAGAATTAAGGGGCGTTATATAGGCAATTAACTCCTTTCAACTATTAGACGTAAAATCTTGAAATTCAGTAAGCAGATTCCATTCAATGAGTAGAGATATGCCGTAAGATCGGTTTAGTGAATATGGTTTCCTAAGTGGCGTTGCGGGGGTTTAAGGGGCGTTATAGATAATTATTTCCACTTTTAAACTATTAGACGTATAGTGTTAAAATTTGGTAAGCGAATTCCTTTAATGGTGTAGAGATCCGCTACATAATAGTTTTGGGGGAAATTGATCCCCAATGGTCACTGAGGGGGATTAAAGGACGTATTAGATAAATATTTCCACTTTTAAACTATTAGACGTACAGTCTTGAAACTTGATAAGCGGATTCCTTTCATAGAGTACAGATCCTCTACGGAATGGGTTTTGTGAAAATCGACCCCAAAAGGCGTTGTAAAGAATTAAAGGTCATTATATGCAATTAACTCCTTTTTTAAACTATTAGACGTAAAATCTTGAAATTGAGTAAGCAGATTCCATTCACTGAGTAGAGATATGCCGTAAGATCGGTATTGTGAATATATTTTCCTAAGTGGCGTTGCGGGGGTTCAAGGGGCGTTATAGATAATTATTTCCATTTTTAAACTATTGGACGTACAGTCTTAAAATTTGCTAAGCGAATTCCTTTATTGGTGTAGAGATCCGCTACAAAAACGTTTTGGTGAAATTTGATCCCCAAGGGTCACTGAGGGAATTAAGGGGCGTAATAGATAAATATTTCCGCTTTTCAACTAATAGAAACACCTGCTTGAAAATTAGAAGGTATGTTCCGTTCATGGAATAAATTTCCTTTTACAAAGATTTTTGCTAAAACGGACCCCCAAAGGAGTTGGGTTGCGAGGGATTACGGCGTGTTATAGAAAAATTCCCCTGTTTTTGAATTTAACTCATTTACTTGAAATTTGTTGAGCACATTTTTTAGTTGAATAGAGTTCCACTAAGAATGTATTTTACGGAAATAAACTCCAGGGGGAAGCGGGGAGAGTTATTGGGCGTATTGATAGACAAAATTCCCGTTTTCGAATTGCTAAGGCTACAATAATAAAATTTGGTTTCCATGTTTCTTTTATTGAATTGGAATCCGCTAAGAGTGCTCTCAACGAGGTATTGATGATAAAAATTCCGTTTTTGCTCTGTTAGATTTAGACTTGAAATTTAGCACGCATGTTTATTTTATGGAGTAGAGATCCATTGAAAGTTGTTTTGGTGGAAATCCACTTGATTATTAGGTTAAATGAGCGAAAAAAATCTTTCTCCTTCTGTTTTAGATATAAATTGAAAATAGATATTATAATTTATGTTCTTTTTATATCAAGGGGCAAGAGTGTAACAGCTATAAATATATTTTTCAATACAATCGAATTCTTAATGCTATATATCAATAATTAATATATATGTAAACAGTATACATATATACAACATCGTGAAATACCCAGTAAGCGGGTGGGGAATGGCGACTATATATACACTGCTGGACAATTGCTAAGGACGGATAACACTATCATCCATAGCAACCACAAAATGAAAGGAAGCAAACTGTGGAAAATTAGAATAAGTGCGGGATATTAGGTAAAAAGAAGTATGAGTATGCAAATTTTTCTTCCACGTCTGTTCATCACGTGATAGCGTTCATAAGAGCTTTAAAGGTTTTGACGCGTGTGGACAGTTGTTGTTTCAAGTCAAAGTTTTACAGGAAAGATTTAACAGACGAACTTAAAATTTTTGGCATGTCTTCCCGACATCACATAGATGATTTTATGCGTTGCCCAATTTTTGGAAAGATCGAAGAAGGGCGAAAAATAACAGATGTTGCCAGGAAGTTCGACATCGCTTACAGCGTTGTTTCACGGCTGTGGAAGTCATATAAAACTACTGGAATGTGTAGTAGACGGCACGGGGAAGGTCGTAATAGAAGTACGACGCCTGCAGAAGACAAATATATCGTCCTATCAGCAAAAGGGAACAAGTGCACCACAGCTCAGCAGGTGGCAAATCAGTTTCTTGCTGCCTCAGGAAAGCAGATCTCCCGAAACACTGTTGCCAGACGTTTGAGGGGAGGAGGACTGTACGCACGCAGACCTGTTGTGTGTGTCCCATTGGCCAGACAGCACCGTACTGCGCGTTTGCAATGGTTTCGTGAGCATCACAATTGGACTGAACAGCACTGGGCATGCGTACTATTCTCAGATTAGGGTAGATTCAGTCTGTCATCGGATTGTAGACACCAACTGATCTGGCGCGAGAGTGGTACTGCTTATCGTCCAGAAAATATCCAGGAAAAGGACCGATATCCGACATGCAGTATCATGGTGTGGGCCGGCATCATGATCAATGGCCGCACGCGCCTACATGTGGTTGCGAATGGGACTATGACGGGCCAACGATACATTGATGAAGTTCTAATTCCTCATGTTCGTATTTTCCGTGGTGCTGTCGGTGATAAAATTGTTTTTATGGACGACAACGCAACATTTCATCGAACACTCGCTGTTCAGGATTGTCTAGACAGCGAGGGTATTCAACGTCTCGTATGGCCAGCGCGTTCTCCAGATCTAAACCCCGTTGAAAATGTGTGGGATGCTTTGGAGAGGCAAGTTGCTGGTCGAAACAATCCTCCGACAAACAAGAACACCCTTATCCGTGCACTCACAGAGGAATGGGATATATTGCCTCAACAGCTGCTGGATAATGTTGTGCAAAGTATGGTACGACGTGTGGAATGTTGCATCACACTCCACGGTGGACATATCCCGTACTGATACCTTTCTTTAAGTTGCCTGCTGACTTTTAGATGCATTGTTCCATTTCTCCGTACGCAGATCAAATGAATATTTTTTTCCTTTCAGATGTTTCACAGCTTTTGTACTTTCCATAACAATAAATATTCTTTCTTCTAATGTCTGAACAGTGTGGCAACTATATTTTATCCTACTAGGCCTCATGTTTCGCTTAATGTTATGCTACATAGCAATTTGTGATCCGTCCTTAGCAATTGTCCAGCAGTGTATATATATATATATATATATTAGTGTCTAATTCTCTACAAACAAGCGATAAACATTCATCAATCACATTCAATAAAAACACATATATGTATATCGAATTTGTATAAAATTACCATTATCTATCCAAGTACTTATATTTAATGTCGTATTTCACTGTTTTTTAAAAGATCTATTTGGCTTTCATATCGAATAGAATTTTTTAAATTACTATGTTCTCTAAGACTTGATTCTCAACTCAATAGATATCTGAAATAATAATATACAAGCTAAAAGAAAAAATAGAAACATTTTTTAAGCAAAGGTAAATGATTGGATGAGCACACATTCAAAGGTTTCTTGAAATAAAATGAAACAACTAATCAGTTACAAAATTATAATTGTATAAAAAATTCTCTATATTAATAATAGGAAATTTTGCAATGTATCTTCATCAAGTAAATAAGCGGAAATTCAGTAACTAGCTGATATGCTATCTGTAAATGATATATTTTTATATGCAATAATCAAATGGATAGCAATTCCTTATCGTTGTACAATAGCTACAGAATCATCAGCTGAAAGAAAAACAGTTCAATTAAATTTCCCCCAAAAAGTGTGTAATGGATCTATCCGTGAACCTTCTACAAATTGGGACGGATGTACTCATGATCTTCTAATTAATCCTCTTGGGAAATCTTTGGGCTATCAATTCGCGTTATTCACAACTAATCCTCTTAAAGAAGAGATTTTTGATATGTAAATTAACTTAAAATAGCGAGGTTTTTTCTAGCTTGAGGGAAAGAAGGAGTGAAGGTATACTCTGGACAGGTGAGATTGCTACTAAAGGTATAATATTAGAATTATAGAGCTTTGATTATCATTAGAATGAAACTTTAAAGTGACGATAGCTCATAAAGATTGAATTAATATTAGATGAAATCAGATATGTTAGATCCTTAATTAAAAGAAGGATCAAGTTTATTAGTTGTCTAATCGCTCAGGTGTTACTGTCGTTGTTCCACTTTAATGATTTTCATTGAGACATTCTCTTAATATTATTAGTTGAATTGTGTCTGTTCTCAGTGTGGAAATAAATATATTAGTTGAATCATGTCGAGTGTTTCTTCCCTCCCCCTCCCCACACATCTAGGTGTTCGCGAGAGGGGCACTGACCTCTTACAAATTCTTTTAAGAAATTTACTTTTTTTAAATATTGTTCTATTGAGAAAACTCTCCCGAAGAAGATGTGATTTATGTAAATCAAGGCTGATATTTAAGCAGTAACTTTTAGGTTCGAGAGAAAGAGGTTAGGAGCTAGATGATAGAAGTTAATAATTAACGTAAAGTAGTAGAAAGCTATTCCAGAGTAAATCGTTAATTTATTGCTTAATATTTAAAATTGATAATTGACAATTTGGTCAGTTAGATATTTAAATTGGAGTATTGCGGCTTGAAGTAGCTTAGAATGTGTTTTCGATTATTTGGAACATGTATTGCAAGACGTTCTAAGAGTAAGTGATTCAGTTCATAATTAAATAAATTATCTCGTCTATCTTGCTTTTGCTCCAATACTTAATTTTAGGTACATTTCTTAGCTTCGGTTGCTTAGACTTGTTAAGTTGTTGAATCTTGTTAAAAGATTAATAAATTATATTGTTTTGATTATTATTATGTTTCGATCTTCATTCTAACTCTCGAACACTGATGAATGTGCGGGGACATCCATTATAATTGTTATTATCCTTTTTCTCTTTCCATTTATTTCTTTATTAGTACTAAAGGGCAAACGATCGATCTTAGTATGTGTATTTGATTTAAGGTATATAGCTATTGTTCCATTTACTTAGCTTCGTCACGCCTTACGCAGTTGAGTTGAGAAGGAGTTCCTATATCTAGGCCGATTGCATTAAATGCTTTTTCTGCTGCCATTCCTTTATGGTTTCAACTATCCAAAAAAGAACTGCTACCACAGTACACTGAAGAATGTGGTCATTTTCTTAGATTGACTTCCTGTCTTATAAACATTTTCCCTTAGGATACATTAAAAAAAACGAAGTAAAAGGCAGGGTATCCGGGATTAAAGTATTCAAAAGTTATGGCTTATTATTACGGAACTACCCCTCGAAGTGTAATAAACTGTTCATCTGTGTATTGGAAACCCCTCCAAGATTATTTGGGTGCCTTACGTGCGTGCATCATATTGGCAATCGCAGACGATAAACTTGTTACACTGATTTCATTAGTTGAGATGTGTGGACGCCACCACAAAAGGTGCAGTGTGTACTTTGGTTAACGGAATTTAAATCAGTTCCGAGTGTACAACGACGTGTTCAAACAGCATGGGATGGCGTTAATGGCTTGGCTAACAGACTTATCAAGACTCCTACAAAATGAATCACACACGATCGACAATGTCTTCTATCACGAAAACTTAAGACAACTTGTCAGCTTGAGATAACAAAGTTCCCGTTTCCTTTTAAAGTGCACTCCCATTGGTGGATAGATTTTAGTGTCAGAGGATCGACATTTCATTCTGTTTCAACAAGTCACTGTACGCGTGTGATTTATTTAAATTCCGTTAACCAAAGTATGCACTGCACCTTTTGCTGTGGCACCTACATCTTATTTA
Organism: Trichonephila clavipes; assembly: GCA_019973935.1. Classification (NCBI taxonomy): domain Eukaryota; kingdom Metazoa; phylum Arthropoda; class Arachnida; order Araneae; family Nephilidae; genus Trichonephila; species Trichonephila clavipes. The sequence goes on along the minus strand of BMAU01000594.1, from coordinate 26,708 downwards.
CTGAAGTCAGTTAATACGTTTCAATTACCTAAAAATGCGCTCACGTGCAGCCAAACGGACTAGACGCAAAAAATCTCGGAGGGATTTCCAATCGACGGGTGAATAGTTCTGATAGGTAGTTCTGTAAAAAGCTTTTGGATACTTAAAGCCCAGACACGCCATGCATATGTTGCTAATGCTAATTGTGATTCAGGGGTCAGGAAGTCTTCCTCACATATCCCTTCAAGAAAAGAAAATCTTTTTTTGCTGTTCCGGGCCTTCCTGAGCAATATTTTTAATATTTTTTTTCCGAACCATCATTGTTACTGACATGCATTCCTTGTCGTACTGAGTTTCGCTTAGAACATTACAGTTGATTTTGGCAGTCTCTTTGGGAAATAAAAGATCTATTTGACGCATGAGATATAGCTTTTGAGATTGTTAGTCAAGATTTTATGAGTGCAACAACTTAATTTTCCACAGAGGTTGTAATGGTCCCTGGGGACCTCACTTTGAGAACTATAATAAATAGGAGATGTAAAAGAACCAGTAGCCATTTTTATAAATAACTTTCTTTATTTGGATATCTTTCCCAAATAGAATCAAAGACTTATCAACAAATTCGACTTCAAATATTATGAGGTTTTAAAGATAATAACTTTAAAATTAGCTTAATTATTTAATAATTCAATTAATTAATTAAATAATGATCACGCAGAAATTACCACGATAAGAGATCCCAGAATTATATTCAATAATGTTCTTAATGAACATTTAACTTTAATCTCACTCTTAAAACCTTAAAGAGACTTTAAATACAATTTTATATTTACCACTCGGAATCTCAATTCTTCATAAGAATAATTTATCTTCAACTACAATATTTCAATTCAAAATCACTATAACTCTATGTTTCAATATGTATCTCCTACTGCTCTAACTTTACTATTTCGTTTGACTTAAATACTGAATCTAATCTACATAACAAGTAATCCTGTCCTCTCTTTGGAGTTGATTGGAAATAGGTAGGGAATTAAATTTCCCTAAAAAGGTCGGTTCAGAAGGTTAGTGATAAAGTTCCGTATAGATTCGTCACAAGGTATATTCAAACTGTAGTGTTGAGCCGTTCTGCCTTCTAGTATTTGATTCTAAGTCCTCACTATGGAGTAAATTGTACACAATTGATGGTGCAAACAATTTTAACTATCAGTCTGTCGTAGTTATACACCTACGTAGTTATACGTCGATGACAAATGGACTGAAAAAAAATTGGCTGACAGATTAGTTGCATGGTGGTTTTAATCTTGTCATTACTAGTTTCGATTTGCAAAAGAAAGCCTCACCACAGTTTTTAGCAGGTCACAATAGCGTCTTCAAGTGGGATAGCCTGTTTTATAAATATTTTCTTATTCAATACACTATATATTAAGAGAAATAAGGTGCTCCTGTTTAGGCCAGTTTTCACCGGTAATGGACTTAATTTTCAAAAATATTATACATTACTAAGGAATTTTGTCTAAATTTCTTATTGGAATGAAGCAAAAATCCCATTAACTGATTTAGTATTTTTAAGTAATATTTTTGAACAATCGAATTATTTGTAATCTAATCCTATACTGTATTGTAAATCTAAGAACTGGATGAAAGTGGAATCTAGATTTCAAGAATTTCAATACAAATTTAGCCATTTTCCCAAGGTATTTTGGTTCCAACCACTGACGTACATAGCCCTGGGTGGGCCCTGTATCAAAATTCTTTCCAGATCCTATTTTAGGTATAGAAAGCCTTGTTAGTATGGGACTATTGTTTCTCACGTTGGGGTCCCGTATCATTGATACGGCCTGTGGTGCCAAGCAATTTTTTTAAATTGCGACTCACATTTTACTTCGCTCACATATTATTTCGTAAACAACTTTTTATGTTCTATAATCATCTTTCTAAAAGGTGTTTTTTTAGAGGTATAGAACATTAAATTGCAATAAAACAACGATGTATTATTCAAATGACATGAATTTTTTTTATTCGAAAGATAATCTTGTGGCATTACATTTTAAATATGATTTCTGGCATATGACTGCCACGGCTGGCTCGGATGTAGTCCAAACTGGACGTCCAATTTTCGATGACTTTTCCCAACATTTGTGGCCGTATATCGGCAATAACACGGCGAATGTTGTCAACCAAATGGTCAAGCGTTTGTGGCTTATCCGCATAGACCAATGACTTAACATAGCCCCACAGAAAATAGTCTAGCGGTGTTAAATCACAAGATCTTGGAGGCCAATTTACAGGTCCAAAACGTGAATTTAGGTGGTCACTAAACGTGTCTTTCAATAAATCGATTGTGGCACGAGCTGTGTGACATGTTGCGCCGTCTTGTTGGAACCACAGCTCCTGGACATCATGATTGTTCAATTCAGGAATGAAAAAGTTAGTAATCATGGCTCTATACCGATCACCATTGACTGTAACGTTGTGGCCTTCATCGTTTTTGAAGAATGATTCCACCAGCCCATAAAGCGCACCAAACAATCAGTGTTTCTGGATGTAATGGTGTTTCGACATACACTTGTGGATTAGCGTCACTCCAAATGCGGCAGTTTTGTTTGTTGACGTAGCCATTCCACCAGAAGTGCGCTTCATCGCTAAACAAAATTCGCTTATGAAAATCGGGAACAACGGCAATCTCGTTTTGGGCCCATTCGACTAATCTACGCCTTGCTTGATGATCGTTTTGATGAATTGCCAAACCAAACTGAGAATAAATAGCTTGACAGCTGTTAAATCGGTCACCATCTTGGAAAGTAATGCCAACTTAAACTTCTATACCTGGAAAAAAAAACTCTTTACAACACAGATTGAGATTTTTTTTTTCAGTAGCTAAGTTATTTAGTTGCTATTTGCATACATATTGTGTTTTCCTAACAAAAATAGAATACATTTGATAACGACCAAAACTGAAGAAAATGAATTGAATTTTTACTATTATAATTAGTAGTCATTGTAGTAGTCATTTGTAGATAACCGTGACCTGCATATATGGATCCCTAGTTGAAATTCTATACTCTAAAAAAAGACATTAGCTAATTTCTCTTAAAATTAAGTTTACCTTCCTTAATTCAAGAATAGAATCTTCAACAATTAAAGATGTAATTCAACACTTTTTTGAATTTTAAATATAATTCCTGGTATAATTAAAATGTGTATTGAGCATTTTTTTTAAAAATTAATAATGAAAATTATTTATTCGAAATTATATTTGAAATGATACAGACTTATATATTCTAATATATAAAAATTATTTATGATCCAGATCAATTAAATAAAAGGTACTTCGATAAAACAATTTCGATAATCATAGACTTATCCCACGATTCTTCGAATATGTTTATTCTAGAATACTCTGTGTAAGAAAGTGTATCATGTTGACAAGGAATTATTTTCTGGCAGATTTTATTCTTTAAGAACGTGAAAAAAGTTGGTAAGAGGATAATAAGAAAAGAAAAAAAAAATATCATAAAAAGCACAATGTGAGTGTTTGATGAAATATACAGCAGAAAAAAAATCAAATTTGTAGTGAAGGACCACCTCCTTGCAATCAGGAATGCAAGTGATATATCTGATGCTGTGATGTCAAGCATTAATATTTAAGAAGAAAATTTGGCTTAATACTGATAAAAAATAAATCATCGGGGACTTCTGGTTTCTGTATTATTTGACGATGTCGTTTACTTTGTAGGAAAAAACGGGGAAAAAATTCGAAAGATACTTTGAATTTTTTGTTATTATTTGGTTGTTCTTTTCTGAGTTGACAGAGCCTAGTGATAAAAAAAATATTGTTGCTTAAGCTAACTTAATATAGTAATTGAGTTCATTAAATTAAGAAGATTGATTTCAGAATTAGTTTATCAGATCAAGTTGATTTACTTTATTTATTAGCGGCAATTAAGACCTCCTTATGAGGGGAGAAAAGGGAAGAAAATATGCATTTTTATAGAAAAGGCCAAAATGAATTCATCTTCTCAATTATGTAAATCTAACAGTTTTTTTAAACTATATCATTTAAAATGACTTCATGATAGATTTTGACAATGTACAGTATTCAAAATTAGATAAAGTATCCAAAAAGGAAAAGAAAGTAGCAAAATGCTGTAAAACCTTTTAACAGCTCGAAGATATAAAATATAACACACACACACACATATATATATATATAATATAGTAAAATAAAATACTAGGTGAAAAAGTTGTATAACCTACAAGAGAAAAAATAAAAGAAATTGGATTCCAAGGAACATAACAATTGAAGATACTAAAAGAGTCTTTGGACTAAAATGGAAACCTATTATGATTTATAAAGCTGTCACTTAATTAGGCCAGTAATTTAGAGTTAGGCAGCTTTATAGTACCACCTTCCCCATATAGCAGAATTCTTCGATATGATAGAAAAAAAAACAGCCATTTGTAAAAGTTAAGCATCTTTCTATCACACGGGGATGATAAACCAGACAGTAAAATAAAGTAAAATTATGAAGAGAAAACAATAAGGTTTCTTTCAAAGATTTAAGAAAAACAGTAATGATTTAAGGAAAAAAATATAGGAAAAATTAGGTAAAACCTTTCATGTAAAAAGGAAAACTATAAAGAAATATGTAGAAAAAGTAACTTATGCAATATATATATATGAGGGTTGGGGCATAAGTCATGGCAATTATTCTTTTTCTTGTAGATATGTGAACGGATCACAAACGTATATTATGTGTCGTGTGGAAGTTCTGTAGGCATAGCGTGTATGCAGAACAACAGATATATCTGTGATAGCTGGCAGTTGCGCAGCGAGGACTTTGAAATCAGTCAGTTTTTGAGTGCTGTGTGAGATGGAACTAACCCTTTTTGAGAAGCACGCTTACATCAAAATAACATTTCTCCGAGGAAGAAATTCAACCTGTGACTTTAATTTGAATCCCAAGATTAAGGAACCAATACGTGGTAGGCGGTTTGCCACACAAAAGGACATTGCTAATGCTGTGTGCTAACATGTGACTGGATTTTCATATGATGCGGCAAATGCTGAGGCTAATGCTATTCAGTGCCTACCACATCATCAGCAGTGGATGGTGACAGTAGCAAGGGACTACAATGAGGGCCTTTAGGCCCATGTTTGTCATGTCAACTTTATGTGTACTGTGTTTTCATTCTTTTGCACTATGAAGGCCATATTTCCCTGTATACTACATTAATAAATTAGTGTGTGTATATTTCACACACACTATATTTATATAGCGTGTGTTATCTTTTCATATTTATTAGTGTGTATATATTAGTGTATATTTCAGTGCTATTCATTGTCCGCACACGTAGTTAATACCTTTTCCTTTCACCTGTATATGTCATATTCTCCAACCGGACTGGTATCTTCAAGAAAAAACTCATTGACAAAACAATTATGTGCACCAAGAAGAAGTCGTCAAAATGAAACGAAATTTTACATACGTAATGACTACTGGGATATATGTAAATTATTAGAAAATCAAAGAAAAAGGATAATTTATTTCAGAGAAGAAGACAGAAGAACGGATGATTTAATACTCTGTTGAACCCACTCTAACGCGAATGCACGATGCGATACGATCAGGCATTGAGGCATGCAAGTTCTGTATGATTTATGGAGACATTTCGTTCCATATTTGCCGTAACCTTGCCTTTAGTTTATTCAAACTCGTGGGATGCCCAAATCATTGTCCCAAAGGATAGAAAATATGCTCTGTTGGAGACAAATTTGGGGATCGGGCAGACCAACGACGGGTAGTTTCAGTGCGGAGACTGTTTTGTGATACACTTGCCGTGTGAGGCCGAGCTCATTGTCTTGTTTAAAAATGAGCCGTTGTATGAGTGGTAACATATGTGGTTGCAGGAAGTCAAGGACATACCGCAAGGCTGTCATGGTGCCACGGATCCATAATAGGGGTGACCGTGTAAGGTAAGAAATGACACCCCCCATACCATCACACCAGCTGTGGGAGCGGTGTGTTGCTACAATGCAAAGGCTTGATTGAGACGTTCACCACGGGGTCACCACACATTAACACGATTGTCTGCATTGCTGATATTGAATCTGGATTCGTTGCTGAAGTCAACCTGGTTCCATTCCGCTGCAGTCAAGTTTCTTCGTGCGTGGCGCCACTCCAAATGGAGGCGTCGACGGATGGGCGTCAAGAGCAGCACACGTAATGGGCACCGTGATCCCGAATAGCCGATCCAGATCCACGTGGACGATCCGGCAACTATTTCTTGGTGCGCTAATGTTTTTGTCCATGAGTGTGTATATATATATAATAAAACGAGGTCTGTTTTTTAAGTAAGACTGTGTTTGAGGTACTGTAAAAAGTGGAAATCACTGTGAGCAAGGTAGCGGCTGTATGGTGCATGGTACAAAACCTTCCAGCCAGAAGATTCGATTAAGTCCCGAGTCGTTCGAGAAGTGTAATACCTTGCGTTATCGTGGAGGAGCAAAATACCTTTTGACAACAGGCCGTACCGTTTGATTTGCAATGCTCTTCGGAGCTTCCGTAGAGTTGCGATGTAGGCATCTGTATTGATCCCTGTTCCTTGTAACTTAAGCTCACCAGCAGAATACCGCGTCGGTCCTAGAACACTGCTGCCATAATCTTGGGCTTTGACAGCGTTTGTTTGGCTTTGACCTTGACAGGAGAGGATGTGTGTCTCCATTCCATCGACTGTTGTTTTGATTCTGGGGTGATATGGGATAACCATGTTTCATTTCCATTGGCAATTTTACTTAACAATTCATCCCCTTCTTCCTCGTAACGAATCATAAAGTTCAATGAATTGGCAAATCTCTCCTCTTTGTGTTCCGATGTGAGGGTCTAGGTACCCACCGTGAACTCAATTTCTTAAAATTGAAGTCGACAGTCAGAATTTTGTACACACCGACCGAGAAACGTAGGGAAATTCTAATGAAATATTGGTTATCGTAAGTCTCTTGTTCTCACGAATTTTTGTTGCAACAGCTTGCATCAAAACATCTGTGGTTCCAGAGGGCTGGCCTAAGCATTCTTCGTTATGGACGTTTGTTCACCCATTTTTAAATATTCTGACCCATTTCAGAACTAAGCTATCACTCATTGCTTCAGTGCCATAAACTTTTGTTATCTGGCTACCGCTGACATGTTTCTCGTAGTTAAGAAAACGAATAACAGACCAGGGTTATATGAATTGCTTAGGTACAGAATGTATCCATTTGAACACAATATGTGCAGCCTAACCAAAGATTCGTTCTCACTGGATAACAAAGAACATAATGGCGAAATTGAAGGTTAATGCTCATTGCGTTAACCCTTTCGTGCCAAAAGCGCGCCATATTTTAAGAATGATCGATTCTGCACCCTTCTCGATAATGCCATAGTGGTATCGTATATTTTGCCATATTTGTTGACAAGGGTGATACAGCCACCAATCTGATAACCCTGATTACATCTATTTTGGCTTCCACTATTACTGCGGGGCAAATGTGTGGTGTGTTATAATACACGTACATAAATTCACATGAACTTAATAATGAACTGCTAATAAGATTAATTTTAAATTATGATCTGCAGTGAAATTAATAAAATTTCAATTGAACAAACTTCACATCACTTCTTATACTGACATCAAACAAGAGATAAATGAGCACACCATAACCCTAATGATAAAACCCAATACTGTTTACTTACACTAGAACGGTAATAAATCCCAGAAAAAAAATACTACGCAAAAAATATGTTAAAATGTTACACTTCACGATGACATATGTCGCACACGATACTTCACAAGGATTCAAGGTTGCGAAGAGGTTGCATGAGTCTTCGAATAAAGTCACTCGATATATTACTACCCTCAAGGGCTTACCTTCTTGAGGTAAGTACGGAGTTTGCGACAAGATGACCAAATGATCTTTCTCTTCTTTCCCATGGGGTTTAGTTGTCTTTGATAATGTTGGTAACTCTTTCACTAGATATCTTAGAAAACTTTCTACACATTCTATTAGTCTTTTCTTGTTTTCAAAGTTGGGTATATTCCCAGATAAACTTTTACTTGCCCCAGAAATTGATAAATGTTAGGAGTATCATTGGCAAATGCAGCCAATACGCCAATAAAATCAATCTGCCAAATACGAGCCTAGTTCGGGATAATTTAGTTATAGAAGAGGAATACGGTAATTCTGAAATCCAATAAACTCACAACTATAAGGCCCTTGCCTATATTTTTCCTTCTTTCTTTTCATCTTAAACCGAGCCACGAACACTTTAATATCTTTATCTTAATTTTTAATCAACATTCCTTCAGGGATCACATTTAAATAAGTAGCCAGATCACTTTTGACTGATCATATATGGCATAGAAACGAAGACAAATTAGATAACATTAACACTAGAACGTCTATTTATGTCGATTGGACTTCTGATCCTGTTTAGTTTGTTCTCCTTTCCACATTTCTGCAGAAAATTTGAAAAACACTCGTGAATTTTAATAATTTTCTATGATGATTACACAGAAAACGTTTTGTGGTTTTAGGTTAATAAGAAGATATTTTACAGCAAAATATACCTAGAACGTCCGCTGGTGTCTTTTAGAAACCAATACAGCTTATCATTATAAATTCGTCCTGTCGTTCAGCAAATAATAGTTCACTGAGTAGTGAAACAAATTAGTAAAACAAATTTCCGGAAGTAATATCTCACATTTCATTCACCTTCAATACAGTGTTATTGGGTTCACAGTAGAAATGAGTCACTTATATTAAAATTGTTGTATCCAAGTGTTTCGTAACACAGCATTTGCTTATCTGCTCATTAAAAAAATCTTTCGATTTTTGCACCTTGCACAGATCACATATTCTGAAACGATGACTCGTAGAAATTACTGATACCCGAGGCAATTACTAATTTGTTGCGAAAGCTTTGTGAGAAAGAATCGAAGAATTTAATCGTGATGAGCGTCTTGTTCTAAATTAGATTCCAATGAAAATGACTGCAAAGAATCTGAAGAAAATGCAGATGAAATTGATAAATGGATAATATTCCAGTAAATTCTGATATATATGTCGCTAGGGATGACACAGAATGGATACCGCGTAATAGTTATGTTCCTGGCAGATTTGCGACTCGAATTGTTTTGCGACAAAGCAGTGGACCAACAAGGTTTACGAAACATAATGTCAACGAGAGTTTTTATGATATAAAGAGTCATAATATGTGATAATTGAAGCTCAGTGGCTGAGTGGTTAATGAATCATGCTTCCACACCACAGGTAGAGGATTCAAATCCCGGTCTGGGCAAGGCTGACTCAGCCTTTCATTCCTTAAGTGGGTCGATAACTGAGAACCAAGCTTGCTCAAGATCTTTACACCGGGGGTTTAACGTCAAACTGGCCACCTGACCGGAACATCTGCTCATGCACCTCAGAGCCTAGGGTCACACATAATAAGTTTTGCACAGTAGGCCTTGGCCCTCATGGGATGTTGCCCTATTGATTTAAGTTTTATGGGATAATTACAAGAAATAATATTAAAAAGTCTTAAAGCTAAACCTCACTGAAGAATAGTCCTACAATTCTTTCATCCCTACTGCAGTGGGTCGATAAATGAGTACAAAGCTTGCTTGGTGACTTAAACACTAGGGGTCTGGCTTCAGACTGACCACCTAATCGGATCATCTGCTCATGCACCTCAGCGCCTAATGGTCACGTATACTGGTATTGGCACAATAGGCCCTGTCCCTCATGGGCTGTTTCGCCACTCAGTTTGAATTAAAATTTTGAGTCCTACAGTTAATTAGTTATTATAATTATTTTATATATTTTACATCGCGGTGTCGAAACGACACCGGTGGGTGTTTAAGGCTGTTTTCGCCATATACACTAGAATGTAAATTTAACGCGGAGCTCATTTTTGGACAAAAAAGGCCTTAATTTTTATAAAAATTTGTGATTTTCTAAATGATGCATTTGCTTATGATATAGTGTTTTTAAAATTTCTATTATAATATTTCATAATTAATTTGTTTTTTTTCTTTTAACATGTAAAGGAATAGCTCATTTAGCAACATGGTATAGGAGAAAAAATGCGAAACCACATTTTGTAAAAGGAAAAGTGTGTCAACTCTGATAAAAATGAGTAGCATGATAAAGTAAGTGATTCTCTACAGGACAGTGAAGCCAGAATCTAATATTAATGTTTGAGTACTTTTATATCTGAAAAAATATTCTGAATTTGGGTCCTATTCCTTAACATTAGCCGAAAACTACCTTAAGGGCAATTGAAATTCCGTACGTACTAATGTTAAGTGTCTGAAAAATAAGGGAAAAGAGTTAAAATATTGAATTAAAATCTATTCTTAGAAAGTGTGAAATACATTTATATTGATGCTTAGTTTTCCGAATCAAACACAGAACCTAGGTATCTATTTTCTTCTTGGTTACAAACAAAACCGATATTCCACATGACACACCCTAAAACCATGACACCGCCACCTTTTGAGCGGGTGCCAATTTCTCAACAGTGTGTCGAATGCAATCTCAAGACACCCGTGAAAAGAAATGACGAAGTTGTTTCGGATACGTCACACCCACGATCTGTTACCTTCGCAAATATTTTCTCTATGGTAACAGAGTTGTCACACAAGATAATGAAAGCGGACGTTAATTTAACTGATGGCTTACTTTGTAGTAAAATGTTATTTCTCGACGATTTACAAAGATTAAATAACGTTTTTTTGAGTAGATCGTGCATTTTTATCAGTTTTGTGAATGTCTTTTATCATTTTTGTTTTTGATTGTTCTATTATCGTGTTTTTTTTATTATCCGTGAAATGATTGATTCCCTTTGCAGTTTTAGTTACAGATATTATTACTTAAGTACATTCTGGTTTCAATTTAATTTTTTACTGTTTTATATGACATAAAAATTATATCCACAAAAGTTGGCATATTTTCTGTATTAAATTTGGTTTTAATTAACACCGCATTTTGTAGCTACATAGGATATTGACGACAGATCTCGACCAGCCTAATATCTGATCTGGCACCCCATCCTTCAAACTTCCACACTACACCAAACTGAGAGCTTAAGAGTCTCGACAGATTTAGCATGCATCAGCTCATCCACACCATGGGTCTTTATTACACTAGGACACATGTCCACGCCGGGACCAGTTAGTCATCACGCCCTATTTCTTAAGTATACATGCATGTATGTATATTATGTAAAAAACACCCTTTTTAACTCTTAAAATGTCTGGCTTCTTTTATGATTTTTTAAAAATTCTTAAAACTTTTATAATTAATGAATATTTCCAATTTCATATTAACATGAAAAGTTCTTAAGAGTAAATATTAGTACCTAGAATCGTCTTAAGACTCTTTGAGGTCCTGGGCCCCTATGCAGAAGTAGGCCCTATCTGAGATCTTTTTAAAGCAGACAGTATACAGCATGTGTTATCAAATACTTGTTTAAACAGTATGTAGAAACAAATAAATGTGCACGACTTACAAATCTCTAAGAACCCAGGCAGAAACTGATTCGACCGATGGCCGCATTTCGACTAAATGAATGGAATAATTGCTTATGGTATATGGCCAAGGCCTACACAGGGACAATGGTCATCACATAATAATACCATCTTACTATTTTTGCCAGTTGATATGCGTTTGAAATTCCCTGTTTTTCGGAGAATATGTACGGAAATAATATTAGACCCCATTGAAATTTACGGATCATGATCTTATTGAGATAGTCGAGAACGAAATGAGTCCACCACCGATGGTGAGGCCCTGGGCCCAGTTGACATATGCCTTAGGACCTCCCTGTTAGTACTATTGAACGTATTAGTTTCAATCCTAAGCCTAAAATTGCATTTTGACTCGTTTATCGTTTATATTGTTCTTTGTCTAAGCTTCAATTTTAATTTTTGTGTCGATGTACTTTCTATTTATTTTCAAATACTTATTTCGAAGATTCGTAGATTTTTTAAAAAAGTTTTATCTATTCCTTCCTATTTTTAAGTATTTGTTTTGTTTTTTCCTTTATATATACACATGGCATTTAATGAGATTAATATCATTCTTGATTTTTCCTGTTTATGTGAAACAAGGAAACTGTTACATCAAAGGAAATTTTAAATAAATGTTTCTAAAAAATCAATGTATTTAAATTTTTAAGAACTATGTTTGGAAAGTATTGTAATATTTTAAGTGTCTGTCTAAATATGATCATTATGTTTCGTTTTCCTTCTTAAACGCTATGTTTGATAATTTGAAATAAATATTTACAATAAAATTTCCTTAAACATATTTTATCGTTCAGAGCATATAATTTGGGAATATTTTGGCTATATTCTGTAAATTTTTCTCATTGGTGCTCATTTGAAACGGTGTCTAGACCCATTAGCTACAAACAATAAATGTGAGCCCTCAATTTTATAAACCATATGATTTTAGAAAATATTTCAGCGAGAGTTACCAAATTATGTGTATATCAGAGTTGCATTTAAATTTCAAATATTATTATAACGTGTATATACATGTTTTCAGCTAGAAGTACTTTTTTTGTTTGAGGAAGGTGAGAGACCATTTGTTACTACGACCACCTATGCATTCATCATTCATCATTTCATATTATGAAACGACAGGTAATACACTCTGTCGCAAAAAAATATATGCACCCAGAAGAAATCAAGCTACAATCACGAAACTCGGCAAGAATGTAGTCTGGTAAGAGATATGCAAATGATTAAAATTTCGAAGCCAGTGAGACAAGGCTAAGTGTGCTATGCGCATATTAGTTGCGCAACTGGGAGAGTTTAAAAGCATGAGTACGAGCGCCGTACGGCTATCCAAACGAATCTGATGACTTTGATAGACGATATTGAGACTTAGGATGCCTCTAAGATGTAACCGGCGGCAGTACGAGCAGCTGACGGACTTTGATAGGGGCCGTATAATAGGCCTCAGAGAAGCAGGTTGGTCGAATAGACGTATCGGCCGCCACCTCGGTCGGAGCGATATGGTAGTTGCTCGGTGTTGGCAACAGTGGATCACAGAAGGTAGAGTGTACCGTCGCGGAGGGTCAGGACGTCCCAGGAACACAAATGATCGCGAGGATCGTGCAATCAGAAGAGTGGCCACTTCGGCACCAACAACGTCGCTAGCATCGATTCAACGCCACTTACCTCCTTCCAGACATCCAGTGCCATCAAGAGAAACCATAAGGAGACGACTGACCGAAGTTGGCTTGAGGAGCCGACGTCCGCTAAGACGCTTACCACTGACCCCACATCATAGGCAGTGTCGACTGGATTTTTGCCGACCTCGGGCAACTTGGAGTGTGACAGACTGGAGACGTGTCATCTTCAGTGATGAATCCCGATTCAGTCTCAGTGCTGATGACCACCGCACACGTGTCTGGAGGCGCACCGGCCAGCGGTCCGATCCGGCATTTATTGTCGAGCGGCATACAGCAATTTCACAAAGGTGTGACAGTGTGGGGAGCAATTTCTTGGGACACACGATCATCTTTAGTGGTCCTTCAAGGCACTTTGACAGCTCGCAGATACGTGGACGATATTTTAACGCCGATTGTGCTACCCATGCTATCAAGTCACCCAGGTGCCATTTATCAACAGGATAATGCTCGTCCACATACTGCGCGACTCTCCCAACAATGTCTTCAAGGATATGACGTCCTACCATGGCCTGCCAGGTCACCAGATCTTTCACCAATAGAGCATGTCTGGAACGCGCTGGGAAGGCAACTGCAGCCGTCCCGAGATACAGGAGAATTAACTGCGCAGATGCAAAGACTATGGCAGGATCTTCCACAGGGGTCATAAGTGATCTAATTGAATCGATGCCACGCCGAATTTCGGCTTGTATAGCTGCCAGAGGTGGCTTTACTACTTACTGATTTTTAACCTTTTGCAAGCTGTAACCGCTTAATAAAATGATATTTTGTTCTGAATTTTTAATCATTTGTTTATTTTCATATACACTACATGCATACCAAATTTCGTGAATGTAGCTCAATTTCTTCTGGGTGCATATATTTTTTTGCGACAGAGTGTATATATATATATATAAAGTCACTGCCCACTTCAAAGTTGTATGGGATTCCACATTAAGAAACCAATATCTTTGAACTTTCACGTGCTTTAATTCTGAATCATTTCTAAGCTTAATGCACATATGTCATGCAAAAAGCTCGTAAAAGTACGCAGTGGTCATTACCAGTGTCCGACTCTGTAATTACCAACCCTCTGAATGGGTGTTTTACGGTGGAGGAGGGGTAAGGGGAGATTAATTACATCACTCATGGAGCATGACGTCACTCTGGACGATTAGAGGCTACTAATAGTAAGTCGGCAATTGAAAAAAAGAAGAATTGTCGTTAGATTGAAATATTTATATCGTTTTCAGGAAGAATGCATAAATTATATTTTATGGACGAAGGGAATTAGAGGGAATGTTATTCATTTTTGCTTTCAGACTTAAGCTAAATTATTTTTCTGTTCTATTAAATTTGAGTTAGTATATGCTCTAATATTTTTATAAAGTTTTTTTTCTTCTAATTATTACGATAACAAGTAGAATCCTGATTTTATTTCAAAATAAATGACCAGAGATCACTACTCTAACAAAAAATTTCAAACTAAAAATCATTGTTTTTTTTATTTGTGAAACTTATTCGCAACTCTAAAATTACTGAAATTACAAGAAAAAAAAGAGGAATAAATTTATATTTCAGAGAACTAAAGACAAATAAATACAATTTGGAGAAAAAAGGAAAATCTTAATCTAGGTTAGATGCATCACCCATATAACTTAATTACAATGTCGCCTAATTTACACTTTAAGTTATTTTTATTATAATCTATAAGTCTCTTTACAAGCCTCAAATAGCATTGATTTGATATGATTTCCATTTATGTCGTACAGTGAAGTAATTCGAATACGATTGACAACGGGTCTTGTAATGCTGAACCACGGTTAAGTGACAAGGAAGACACCTGAGCTGGCACGGGCTTCATCTTTAAACTCCCTGACCAGCGGAAGGAATTATAGCGTCGACAGATTTAACTGGAATAACCCCCTAGACTGGATGGGTCTTCAGATGCAAAGGGCTTCAAAATAGAGACTTGACAACGTAGATCACGTGTTAAAAAACTATGATGACTCGGCTGACCACGACACTAGATTGGTTTTGAGAGAACGCTTAGACAAAAAATGAGTGATACTTCAACTTATTTCCATTACGGCTTCCTTTACGGTTTGAAATACGGCCTCTGAAATGTTGATGTTACCGTTCTGAAAATGTGCACATTCTTTTGCGTTGTATTTTGCTTTAAGGCTTTAAAATGTCACGCACTACAGAAGATTTCATCGGTTGTGAAAGGCACACTGCCATTGGCTTCTTCAATGTGTCCAAAACTCATGAACAAACACTGGAATGGTAAGAGAAAGATTTTTTTTATATATAAAAGTATATGATGAAAATAGAAGTAGTCAAACGATTATCATAAATGATTACCCAAAGCTGAAAGTCAAGTAAACATTTCGAGAAATCAGATACTATACGATTACATCATTATCTAAATAATTTCCTCGTTAAAAAAAGTGTTCTCTGTTAGCTATTATAGAAAATTTTCCGCATTATGCCCACACTGTTACCAAATGAGTTGAATAAAGTATCAAATTTTTAAGAAGTACCCTGATTTTCCTCAAGAGGTACAATGTTGAAAGTTGCTTTAGACAAGGAAGTATGCTTTGATAACCTTTGAGTGACACAGTAAATATTTACATATACCATTGAGCAACAATATTCTCTGCCATTAACTAGCTACAGTGAAGTAGTCATAGTCCCGAACTCATTGCCGTTTCATTTTACAAGTCGTGGATTCGAAGCCTAGTGCCGCTGAAGACCCGCCGTTAAGAGGTGAACATGCACGTTATATCTGGTGACGCTCAAAGTCTTACCATTGTCTTGGTGGAGAAGTTATCTTCACTTGACCGTTGTCCAATATTACTAGGTCATTAACAATAGCCCTCCTGATGCTTCAGATTGCGGTATAAATTGAAAACAAATCAAAACTTCATGCCTTTAAAAAGCCCCTTGGCTATCAATGCAAAATAATGTGCGGTATTTCAAATCTCCTTGGAGCTAAAAAGCCTGTACCAAGTCCGTTTGACCTTTCTGCATAAGAATGTCACAAACCAGATCTTGATCTCCAGACAACTGTCCCAGGGAAATTCCCCAGCAATGTAGAAAATGAACAGGGAGAGAGCAGTGACAGGTAAAGAAAGACTTTGTCCTCTGCACAAAGGTCATACCACGTAGGTGACCGAGCGCGCACCAAGGTCATTTGAAGGGCCCTGGATCTCATACACTGTAGAGATAGGCCAGGACTCTTAGCTGCGAACCAGCAAATTAATGTAATGGTAATTAGATCAACGCCAGAGTTGTAGCTACAACCGTGTCTGTCGTATCGCTGATACGGGGCCCACCAAGCTACACGTAATTATAAATGTGTATCTACATTCCCACTAACAAGGTTCTTATACCTAAAAAACAGCTCAGAAAAAATTTTTATATAGGGCCCACTCAAAACAAGCTACACCAGCGGTCAATACTAAAATGATGAAATAAAAATGGCTGTGCTGTCATGAATATCCAATCAGATGATATGTGTCTATAAAGAATGAATTCAGAAATCGGTCACATGACATGAAAAGTGATTTTATATGGGTCAAAGATACGTTAAAAACAAAATTATGGTCCAGGTTTTCATGTAAAATATTTGTCTTTGAGTTCTCTCTCTTTCTCTCTTTTAACACCCTTTTATAAGCTTCACTTGTATTTAACGGAATTTTTGAATTCAATTTTTACCCATTTTAAAAGGCCAGATTAATTCGAAATTTTGTTCACTTGTCCAGGACCGATAACAATACAATTATTTCATAATTATGTTCCATTGTCCTCATCTGGATTAACGATTTCCCATTTTAAGATTTCATTCCGTATCTAGCGACTAATTCCAAAAGTCATTTCCAGATTTGGAGATTAAACGGTAAAGTTACAACTTAGTTCGATGAACTATAAAAGGGTGTTTTTTTTCTAGTTTTTTTAAAATGTATTTATTTTTAAGTATTGAAAGTTATTCTTAAAAAAACTCGGCTCCGGTTAGCTATGAAAAGAATGGATGTGGGTTTGTTGAAACAAGAATCAGCAGAACAAGTATAATTCGTACAAAAAAAATAACAAGGACAAGAATGACTCTATCTAATGTACTTTGGAAAAGTCACGGTTGCTCAATGAAATGCCCCAATACAATACATAATTTGTTTCAATTCCAACGAACCTTGATGAGTGACATTAGTAACGTCTTGGTTATAGTCACTAACTCTTGGCTGGCATATCATGAGTTCAAGTCCTGTTTCACTGAGCAACCGCCTTGTAGACAAGGATGTCTTAAGCCAAGAGCCAACTGTGCCTGGTCCCAGGGCCTCGGCCTCAACGGGGGGACTTATCTCGATCTCGACTCAGCCTTAATTTGATTATGATTTGAATCGTTTCAGCATTTCAAATGTTTTTTCCAGTTGTATTCTCATAAAAATTTGAAATTTTGAACAATATATCAACTGGCTATATGAGATGACCGTCCATGTATAAGGCCTATCATCATACACCATTATTACTCATTTAATCAAAAGGCGGCAGTCGGTCGAGCCGGTTTGTGCGATTGTAATTAATGCACATTTATTTGTTTTCAGTTGTTGCTTTATGAATATTTGACATTGTATGCTATGTACTGTCTAGTTTTAAGAGTCATAGGTGAGGCCTACATTTGTGTGTATCACCCTGCCTGGGGGTACCATCTCTTCATCTACGCAACCTAGATTTGTAGAGAAAATGATTGATCACCCAAGTTATCCATAATAAATCCAATTTATTTTTGTCTAAATATATTGAACAAAACAAGTCTTACTACAGGAAGGCAATCAGGATTGATATAACGTATTTCTAAATTCTAAGTAAATAGGCACCTGGAATCCTAACCACTTATCTTTAAGCAAAATTATCCTATGAATCTTTATCTTCTTAAATACATTTAATATGATAAAGCCTATAATTACGCTACAAGTTCTATAATTACGCATCTAAGTTTAATGTTTTACCATCAGCTCATGGTGTTCAGCATCTCAGCTTCCTTTCTCCTTCTTTGTCTTGCGATTACAAAACCTTCGCTATATATCTACTAACTAATCTGAATATCACCGTTTCTTCTTGAGGGTATTGGCTGTGAATTAACTCAATGCTGGCTCCAAAGATTCCCCAAGAGGATTAATAGGAAAAATGAGGTAAAGCCCCGTCACAGGGCCTGCTTTTGCGTAGGAGCCCAGGACCTTAATAAGTCTTAAGACGTCCTTGCTTGTAGATGGGCTGATTTGCATTGAATCTGTTGCGGCTCTAAGTCCTTCCGGATCCGTGTTATTAAATCTCGGAGAGGGGAGGGGGCTCTCGTCATTTGACCATTGTTCAAAATTACGAGGTCCTTTGCCGATGACCCACATGTTGCTGTTCGCACGACAATTAAAACTCGTCAATCCAATGATGGATAAAGAGTGGAGGGGTAAATTATTTCTGCAAAGTCTTCTATACGAAGTGTTGTAAGTTAAAAGGAATATCAGCTGAGCTATTCGATTTTTTTAAGTCAGTCACAAACAAAATACGATTATTGTTAGAATGAAAAAAAAATTGCAAAAGTGAGTTAAATTTAATCTTTATTTTAAAAAGCCCCAAACTAATAGAAGTAAAAAGTTAACTTTTAAATCATGTTTCGTATTTTCTAAAAATCTAAGATTCGGTTCATTGACTGCCAATTACTCAATCATGAAACATACTTTTGTGACATTTCAGAAAAGCAAAAAAATCCCTCGAAATCTTTAGTACTTTAAAAAAATACTCAAGTTTATAAAGCAGTATATTATGATAGAAAAAATGGAAGACAAAACTAAAATGAAAGAACATATTTTATACCATTTTAAAGAAATTCTGAATGGTTATAAATAACACGGGTAGTTAGAAATAATTTTTTTTCTAAAAAAACTGTACTCAAGATTAAATCTCCTAGAAAAGACTTTTAAACTTATAGGGAATACTTTTTTTTATTTATAAAATGTTTTTAGAAAGATTTTATATTTTTTATTTATGCATGCAGATAAGTGATTTCATGGAAAAAAAACACACACATGGCATGCAATTTTTAAGCAGAATTTTTTTAAAGTATAACTTCATGAACTTAAAAGAAGAATATATTAGTTTATGAGGAGAGAATGAGGCATTTTTTTATTCAATTAGATTAAAAAAGCACCATGTTAATGAACTAACTATGGTATAGTATTATTTAATGGTTATATGTTTATAAAAAAATCGATTGATTGATTCTTTATTAATTCGTTCAGAACCATGATCACATGCATGTGAGCACTTCAGGGAACACGGTACCATATTAAAGATTGCGTTCCGCCCATTCTGAGACCCCTAATTTTATATATATGATCTTAATTTAAAATGATTGCAAGCTATAAATTTCGGCATATTTAATACAGTAACGAGTTTCTTATGAATTTTTAAATGAAGTTAGCTTTAACTGGAAAAATTGTCTTGTCCTGAACGGGTTAAAGTTACATTTATAAGCTACATGAGGGCATTTGGAGAGATATCTCGTAAATTTATTGACGCATACTTTATTTAATTTGACACTTAACCTCCAAACTTCCACTCCACACCACGGAACGTGTGGACCGTGAACCTCAACAGATTTAAAGCATATAATCTCTTATAGAAAGTCGGTAGCCGCCGCATTCAGTAAAATGGTTAAGGACGCTGACTCTTGTGCCGTAGGACCTAAGTACGAATCCCGGAGAAGGCATGGAACTTATTAATGTACAGTGCCATTGTAGCATGGAAGTACTCTAAATAGCCGTCGAGCAGCAAGTCATCTCGTGAGGTTGGTGGAAGAGGTGGAAAGCGCTTGTGTTCTCCCTCAAAATGGAAACGAGCCAAATCGTTCTGTCAACAGTCTGGGGATCAAAACTACGGACAACGATAAGTATACATCTAGTCCTTTGCTTTGATGAATTCCATGGCCTGGATATGGCATTAGTTACATCAACAATAAGAATAGAAAGTAGGTGTTAAGTGTTGACGTGGTATGGAAGTGTGGTAAGTAGGGTGCCAACTCAGATATATTCTACATTCATTAAAATTACGAAATGTCTCTCCAAATGCATTCATATTGCTTAGAAATGTGACGTTAATAATTTATCAATCGACACTCTTCCATGCTTAAAAACTACCAAATCACAAATTCCTTCGTAAATAAATTCTGGCTTTTTTCATCTTTATATAAAAAAATTAAACCAAGAAATAAACCCAAATGAAGCATGGCATGGTCCTTTGTTTTCCTATGTATGTTCAAGTACATTATTTAGGTTTCAATTATTCCGAAAAAATATTTTCGTCAAAAGAATATCTAAAATGAAGCTAAATTGAGAAATTTTAAAAAATACATAAGAGAAAAACATTATTTGTGGATAAATTTTTTAATGATTATTTTGTATTAGATATCAATCACTTCAAATACAAAGGGTTAAAGTAAATATTATCCATTTTTTTATTCCAAAAGCCAGAAAATTATATACACACTTTCTGTATTATTTTGTTTATAAATCATACTTGTTTTGGTTTTGTTACAGAGGTTTATTATTATTTTACTTTGACTTTGACTGGAGTTGAAATAACATCTCTTTTTTTTTTTAAGTAAAACATTTAATTAAACAGAAAAACGCTACAAAAAATTGAACAATTATAAGTAATTTAAATTTGGGTTCTAATTCCAAACATGCATTGCAATTTTTAATAAACGCACACATCATTTTAAGAATTATTATATGATTTAACTCAGTATTTAAGTTTTGTTCGATTACGGAAAATATTCTGAGAAAATATTTATATTATTACCTTTTCTAATCAATGGTAGTTAGAAAATAAAAAAAAGGACCAATGATAATAGAAATATTATCAATTTCTTTTCCAGGAGCTAATTTTCTCTCAGCAATTACCTCTTAATAATATTTTCTCTTATATTTGCTTTTGCACGGGTCACTTGCTATTCCGATTGGACGTAGATGAGATTTCCGGCCTTCAAAATTGTCCCAGATCCCTTCCGCCATTTGACTGGAGATAATTATGTCACGTGTTCTCTACGACGCCATTCTAGTTCGTTAAGAGTCACGTGAGAGAAATGTTTTTTTTGCGTGCATGAGAATGTTTATATAAAGATTGTGGAATTCTAGAAACTAAATTCCTTTTTAGATGGGAAAATGTTACGAAAAAGTGAATGATTATTGAAATTAACTTTAATGGGGTCGATTCATGACGGTGATAAAGGTAAACACGTGTTCTCCAATGAATTCAAAACTCACATTAAACTAATTGTCGTTATTCTATTTGTAAAACTCGGGTAAAATTTCAAATTTTTTAACTGGGTAAAAAAATTCAAATCATATAAAAAATAAATTTCTTCAAAAGATTTTAAAATTTAAAAAATGTTATTTTATGCATGAACTTTTAAATAAAATGAATTATATATATGTATATATATATATAAATGTGTGTGTGTGTATTATTGTTGCAGTATATACTCGTATTTTTTAAAAGAAAGTCTTTGACACGATCAAAAGTTGGCAACAACGAAACTCATGAACTGATTAGCTGGAAAGACATGATTGTGCTTTTATCGTGTGACTATGACGTCATATTAGATTTTGAACTGATCGGCTAGAAACCGTGGCTATCATTATCATGTGATTATGACATCACATGCATTGATCCCTTTACTACAAAAAATGAACTATAATCCATTGCTTGTAAATAATTTTAAATTAGTATTAATTATGCATATGAAATATGAAAACTTTTCAATGCATGTTATTCAGATTGACTTACATTATAATTAAAAGCAATCACTGTTTAGCTAAAGTTTCTTGGAATTATTTTCTTAGCTACTGCATTTAATGAACTTTATAATACGGAGGGTAATTTCAAAGATATATGTTTTTTGTAATTTAACCCGGCAGAAGTCACCTAACCCTTTTTTTATAATTATTTTTATTTTACACGATAAAAATTGTTATTCCATTTAATAATTAAACTAAAAGAAATTATATTTACCAGCTTTTAAGGACTTATCAATTTTACTTTGATAATTTGAGAAAAATTCAATCAAACTGGACAAAAATGGAACATAACTGGTGGTGCGGGGGAACTCAATCACACATAGTACCTTAAGATTGTAAATAAATGTTTGCCCCTCCGACAAAAGAGAGATAAGTGAAAAATATATTTTAGTTCCCATGAAGACTGTCATATAGGAGGATACTGACAAGGTCATTGGTAAAAAATAAACAGTTTTCCTAGATTTAAAGATTTCGTGAGCATGGGGAAACTCTGTGTCCCGTGAGACCACTTCAGGGTTAAATATGTGTACTGTTATTAACATATAAATTTTATGCAAGGGACATTTGAAGATACTCTTAATGAATATTATCAAATTTTACGAATAAGAATAAGATATCACAAAATAGAGTTTCATGTAATAATGGGTACGTTTTTCAATTATGTGTGGGGGAGAAACTATAAGGGGAACAAATTTGTAATAAATAAAATTTTATTTTGAGAATGTCCTTAAATTTTAGTAAGCCGTGATATTGACTACAAATATACATATAATTCAACCTCGTAGATGTAAAGGGCAGATTTGCGGAACACCACCATCACTTTACTTACTTGTGTCAACTAGTGCCTCTCTTTTCTTAATTGAATTTAAAAATTACGAGTTCCGTCGCAATTGCCATCGCGTTGTTTCAAAGTGCGAATTTGACTCAAAAAATGAATAATTTTAATGTATAAAATTATTTATTAATTCTGCTAATGTATTTCTGTTCAATTTATCTAATAACTATGTATTAATTATGTTACAATCTAAATTGAAATATTTAATAAGAAATCCTTCATCATATTTTTTTTTAAAAAAATTTCTTCCGTTGACTATTGAGTTTATAACAAATTCCCCTACTTAACTCAATGGTTGAAATAAGTAAGAAAATCTACTTTTGGAACATAAAGAGTGTTTTTTATCCAGGTATAGAAGTTTAAGTTGGCATTACTTTCCAAGATGGCGACCGATTTAACAGCTGTCAAGTGATTTATTCTCAGTTTGGTTTGGCAATTCATCAAAACGATCATCAAGCAAGGCGTAGATTCGTCGAATGGGCCCAAAACGAGATTGCCGTTGTTCCCGATTTTCATAAGCGAATTTTTTTTTAGCGATGAAGCGCACTTCTGGTTGAATGGCTACGTCAACAAACAAAACTGCCGCATTTGGAGTGAAGCTAATCCACAAGTGTATGTCGAAACACCGTTACATCCAGAAAAACTGACTGTTTGGTGCACTTTATGGGCTGGTGGAATCCTTCTTCAAAAACGATGAAGGCCACAACGTTCCAGTCAATGTTGATCGGTATAGAGTCATGATTACTAACTTTTTCATTCCTGAATTGAACAATCATGATGTCCAGGAGCTGTGGTTCCAACAAGACGGCGCAAAATGTCACACAGCTCGTGCCACAATCGATTTATTGAAAGACACGTTTGGTGACCGCCTAATTTCACGTTTTGGACCTGTGAATTGGCCTCCAAGATCTTGTGAATTAACACCGCTAGACTATTTTCTATGGGGCTATGTAAAGTCATTGGTCTATGCGGATAAGCCACAAACGCTTGACCATTTGAAAGACAACATTCGCCGTGTTATTGCCGATATACGGCCACAAATGTTGGAAAAAGTCATCGAAAATTGGACGTCCAGATTGGACTACATCCGAGCCAGCCGTAGCAGTCATCGGTCAGAAATCATATTTAAAATGTAATGCCATAAGATTATCTTTCGAATAAAAAAAATTCATGTCAATCGAATAATACATCGTTGTTTTATTGCAATTTAAAGTTCTATACCTGTAAAAAAAACACCCTTTATATTAACTAGAGAATATTATGATTTATAATCAGAGGCGTAGCTACCACCGTATCAGCCGTATCAATGATACGGGGCCCCCAAGCTAGAGGGGCCCTAATATGTGTAATATTTTGATACTTCCAAATAATTTTTATCGATGAGACCATTTTTATTTTCCAAAAAGAGCCTTCAAGGAATTTTGATACAGGGACCACTCAAGGTTATTAATGCCAATGTTTGTAATTATTTTAAAGTTTTAACAAACAACACACAAACTCTGGTATTTTTATTACCTTAATCAGACAGAAAATAAGGCATATGTCATAAAAAAAAAATAAAATCCCCGTGTTTGTAATTTCCCCACTAAGTAAAATTCAGTGAGCATATCACACGTTCGATAAAAGTAAGAAAATGTCGTGTCATCATTAATGCACCTTAATTTAAAAGAACTTGGTTATACACTACTTGATAAAAAAATATTAACAAAAAAATAAAAATAAAAAGTTAAGAAGAGGATTTTAACATGATTCCTATACACCCGAAATAACATTAAGTTTCATCAAAATAACTTTGATGTTTGATAGCTGAATATTTGAATTACAAATTCATGTAAATGTAAGTTGATGATGTGAAAATGTCAAACCCAAACCAGTGAACTGTCTAATGTACGCATTGGATCATCGCTATCAACATTCACGTTAAAAAATTCTAAAAGTTTCTAGTTTATACTAACATTTTGTTTAGGGTTTGCTAATGAAAGAAAGAAATTGACATTAATGTCAAGATTTCTAGGGAGTGAATTCTAAAGAATGTATAAAAGCTAATGTTATATTAAGCAATTGGTTTAAAAAATGATATGATATGAAGTATGCTAATATATTAGAATAATTTTTTAATCTAAAAGAATTCTTATGTGGATGAATACTTCGAAAATATTTTTACTGGCATGAATTAAATTCGAGTTTGATGTCGCAAGACCGTTTTTTTTCTCTCTCTTGGTGGAATAAAGCTAGCAATGAATATGAATTCCTGAAAACTTCTAAAAGTATAAACGATACACTTGGTTAATTGTATGAAAAAATGCTTAGCTGGAATGATGTCTAAAATTGAATTTTCTGCATTTTATGTAACGTTTTTAATGAAATATTATGCATTAAAGAAATTAATAAATAGAATTCATGAATTACATTTCAAAAACCATAACAATCACATTTAAAATTGTGAATTTCTTTAAAACAATTATGAAAAAAATGCTAGTTCCTCATCCTTTTCAATGTACATGGTTTAAAAGTTGTGTAAATTTCAAATAAATATACAAGGGGCTTGATTCATCTTGCGTTATAATCACATGATGGTACGTTAAACAAATAACCACGTGTTTCATTCATGTTTGATTCGACTGAATATTTTGGTGGCATTTTCGAATTTTTATCTTCTCTATCATATAACAAAATAAAATCTTTTTTTTCCCTTTAACTTAAAAAAAACAATTTTTATTTGTATGCATTACGCATTGCCTTATGTATATATATATATATATATATATATATATATATATATATATATATATATATATATATATATTTAAATTCACCTTAATATTTCTTTACTTTTATTGCAAAATTACAATTTGTAAATTCTCAGAACACCTATCGTTAAATTATGTAGCTTGACTATTCATTCATGTCGCCAAAAACGCCTATCACTAAATTAAGTTGCTAGGCAATTGATTCCGTTCGCCAAAAAAATTGAATGCGTGACCCCCCGTTTCTACACTTTAACACTTAATGTTTAAGTATAAAGTGTAACTTGGTCGATTAAATGATCCTTCATTTTTATAAACACAACTAGAGGACCAGACACAGACGTTGTCCTGTACACACATCTTAAATTCAAAAATTCAAAATTTTTATGAATAAGCTTTAACAATCTGGACCATTTTGAGTAAATTTTGTATTAAAAATTTATTACAATGTAATTATGTGCCAAGTTTTATACTTCTGGGTTGCTTAGCAGTGAAACACACTTACAAACTATTTCCGATAAGAAATAATTTTAAATAAAAACAGTTTAGTATAATGTGTGTAATAAATTAGCTAAACAAATAGATTTGTAGGGTAGGATAATTGTTGTCAACGCACGTGTAAATTTAATAGAAAATCATGTAAAATACTCACTTCAATTGTATACTAAATTTGGAGAATGTATAGTTTTTAATGCACACTTCAAACACTAATTACATCTGACTGTAGTAATTTAATTAAAACATGATTTACTTCAACAAAATAATAACACGAAGTGACAAAATATTTTCCTGAAATGATCACAGCACCAACTGTCGACCAACTTGAATAATAATGAAATATTTTTGAATATTTGTGATATAGCGATCGTATAGCGCAGTCTGCCGGATCCAATGTAAAACATTCCAAGATCAATTTGTATAAATAAAAATTAATTAAATAAACCTTTCTAAACTGAATTATAAATCTAAACCATTCTCGAGTCCACTCGTAACAGACAAAACCTTAATCAAAATTGGTCCAGCCGTGTTAGGAGGAGTTCAGTTACATACACACGCACAGAAGAATTACATA